>OU426980.1:86771342-86979787 GCA_911387785.2 Aelia acuminata | reverse complement strand
AAATAATAATTCAAGTTTTTCAGATATTATCGGTTTGAGGGTGGATTCCAATATAATAAGGGGTGGTACATTTAAAATATGATATTCTTTTAAAATTTCGAGTGGGGGGGCCCAACAAAATTAATAATTCAAGTTTTTCAGATATTATCGGTTTGAGGGTGAATTCCAATATAATGAGGGGTGGTACATTTAAAATATGATATTTTAAATTTAAGTGAGGGGGCCCTAAAAAATAAATTAATTCAAGTTTTTCAGATTATATCGGTTTGAGGGTAGATTCCAATATAATAAGGGGTGGTACATTTAAAATATGATATTCTTTTAAAATTTCGAGTGGGGGGGCCCAACAAAATTGATAATTTAAGTTTTTCAGATTTTATCGGTTTGATGGTGGATTCCAAAATAATGGGGGTGGTTCATCTAAAATATGATATTTTAAATTTCAAGTGGGGGGGGGCCTTAAAAAATTAATAATTAAAGTTTTTCAGATTATATCGGTTTGAGGGTGGATTCCCATATAATGGGGGCGGCACGTTTAAAATACGATATTCTTTATAAATTTTGAGTATGGGGGGGGAAAGAATTAATAATTCAAGTTTTTCAGATATTATCGGTTTGAGGGTGAATTCCAATATAATGAGGGGTGGTACATTTAGAATATGATATTTTAAATTTAAGTGCGGGGGCCCTAAAAAATTAATTAATTCAAGTTTTTCAGAATATATCGGTTTGAGGGTGGATTCCAATATAATGTGGGTGGCAAATTTAAAATACGATATTCTTTTTAAATTTGGAGTGGGGGCAAAAAAAAGTGATAATTTAATTTTATCAGAATTTATAGGTTTGAGGGTGGATTCCAATATAATGAGAGGTGGTACATTTAAAATATGATATTTTAAATTTAAGTGAGGGGGCCCTAAAAAATTAATTAATTCAAGTTTTTTAGATTATATCGGTTTGAGGGTGGATTCCAATATAATGTGGGTGGCAAATTTAAAATACGATATTCTTTTTAAATTTGGAGTGGGGGGCCAAAAAAATTGATAATTTAAGTTTTTCAGAATTTATCGGTTTGAGGGTGGATTCCAATATAATGGTGGTGGTACATTTAAAATATGATATTCTTTTTAAATTTCGAGTGGGGGGCCCAATAAAATTAATAATTCAAGTTTTTTAGATTTTATCGGTTTGATGGTGGATTCCATAATTGGGGTAGTACATTTAAAATATGATTTTTTAAATTTTGAGTGGGGGGCCAAAAAAAGTATTAATTCAAGTTTTTCAGATATTATTGGTTTGAGGGTGGATTCCAATATAATGGGGGGTGGTACATTTAAAATAATATATTTTAAATTTCAAGTGAGGGGGGCCTAAAAAATTAATAATTCAAGTTTTTCAGATTTTATCGGTTTGATAATGGATTCCAAAATAGTTGAGGTAGTACCTTTAAAATATGATATTTTAAATTTCAAGTGGGGGAGGCCAAAAAAAGTAATAATTCAAGTTTTTCAGATATTATCGGTTTGAGGGTGGATTCCAATATAATAAGGGGTGGTACATTTAAAATATGATATTCTTTTAAAATTTCGAGTGGGGGGGCCCAACAAAATTAATAATTCAAGTTTTTCAGATATTATCGGTTTGAGGGTGAATTCCAATATAATGAGGGGTGGTACATTTAAAATATGATATTTTAAATTTAAGTGAGGGGGGCCCTAAAAAATTAATTAATTCAAGTTTTTCAGATTATATCGGTTTGAGGGTGGATTCCCACATAATGGGGGTGGCACGTTTAAAATAGGATATTCTTTTTAAATTTTGAGTATGGGGGGGGGGGGGAAATAATTAATTCAAGTTTTTCAGATTTTATCGGTTTGAGGGTGAATTCCAATATAATGAGGGGTGGTGCATTTAAAATATGATATTTTAAATTTAAGTGAGGGGGCCCTAAAAAATTAATTAATTCAAGTTTTTCAGATTATATTGGTTTGAGGGTGGATTCCCACATAATGGAGGTGGCACGTTTAAAATAGGATATTCCTTTTAAATTTTGAGTATGGGGGGGGGGGGGGAAATATTTAATTCAAGTTTTTCAGATTTTATCGGTTTGATGGTGGATTCCAAAATAATGGGGGTGGTTCATCTAAAATATAATATTTTAAATTTCAAGTGGGGGGGGCCTTAAAAAAGTAATAATTCAAGTTTTTCAGATTTTATCGGTTTGATAATGGATTCCAAAATAGTTGAGGTGGTACCTTTAAAATATGATATTTTAAATTTCAAGTGGATGAGGCCAAAAAAAGTAATAATTCAAGTTTTTCAGATATTATCGGTTTGAGGGGTGATTCCAATATAATAAGGGGTGGTACATTTAAAATATGATATTCTTTTAAAATTTCGAGTGGGGGGGCCAAACAAAATTAATAATTCAAGTTTTTCAGATATTATCGGTTTGAGGGTGAATTCCAATATAATGAGGGGTGGTACATTTAAAATATGATATTTTAAATTTAAGTGAGGGGGCCCTAAAAAATTAATTAATTCAAGTTTTTCAGATTATATTGGTTTGAGGGTGGATTCCCACATAATGGGGGTGGCACGTTTAAAATAGGATATTCCTTTTAAATTTTGAGTATGGGGGGGGGAATAATTAATTCAAGTTTTTCAGATTTTATCGGTTTGAGGGTGAATTCCAATATAATGAGGGGTGGTACATTTAAAATATGATATTTTAAATTTAAGTGCGGAGGCCCTAAAAAATTAATTAATTCAAGTTTTTCAGATTATATCGGTTTGAGGGTGGATTCCAATATAATGTGGGTGGCAAATTTAAAATACGATATTCTTTTTAAATTTGGAGTGGGGGGCAAAAAAAATTAATAATTTAAGTTTTTCAGAATTTATCGGTTTGAGGGTGGATTCCAATATAATGTGGGTGGCAAATTTAAAACACGATATTCTTTTTAAATTTTGAGTATGGGGGGGGGGGAAATTAATAATTCAAGTTTTTCAGATTTCATCGGTTTGATGGTGGATTCCAAAATAATGGGGGTGGTTCATCTAAAATATGATATTTTAAATTTCAAGTGGGGGGGGCCTTAAAAGATTAATAATTAAAGTTATTCAGATTATATCGGTTTGAGGGTGGATTCCCATATAATGGGGGTGGCACGTTTAAAATACGATATTCTTTATAAATTTTGAGTATGGAGGGGGAAAGAATTAATAATTCAAGTTTTTCAGATATTATCGGTTTGAGGGTGAATTCCAATATAATGAGGGGTGGTACATTTAGAATATGATATTTTAAATTTAAGTGCGGGGGCCCTAAAAAATTAATTAATTCAAGTTTTTCAGAATATATCGGTTTGAGGGTGGATTCCAATATAATGTGGGTGGCAAATTTAAAATACGATATTCTTTTTAAATTTGGAGTGGGGGCAAAAAAAAGTGATAATTTAATTTTTTCAGAATTTATAGGTTTGAGGGTGGATTCCAATATAATGAGGGGTGGTACATTTAAAATATGATATTTTAAATTTAAGTGAGGGGGCCCTAAAAAATTAATTAATTCAAGTTTTTTAGATTATATCGGTTTGAGGGTGGATTCCAATATAATGTGGGTGGCAAATTTAAAATACGATATTCTTTTTAAATTTGGAGTGGGGGGCAAAAAAAATTGATAATTTAAGTTTTTCAGAATTTATCGGTTTGAGGGTGGATTCCAATATAATGGTGGTGGTACATTTAAAATATGATATTCTTTTTAAATTTCGAGTGGGGGGGCCCAATAAAATTAATAATTCAAGTTTTTTTGATTTTATCGGTTTGATGGTGGATTCCATAATTGGGGTACTACATTTAAATTATGATATTTTAAATTTAAAGTGGGGAAGGCCAAAAATTGTATAAATTCAAGTTTTTTAGATTTTATCGGTTTGAGGGTGGATTCCAATATAATAAGGGGTGGTACATTTAAAATATGATATTCTTTTAAAATTTCGAGTGGGGGGGGTCAAACAAAATTAATAATTCAAGTTTTTCAGATATTATCGGTTTGAGGGTGAATTCCAATATAATGAGGGGTGGTACATTTAAAATATGATATTTTTAATTTAAGTGAGGGGGCCCTAAAAAATTAATTAATTCAAGTTTTTCAGATTATATCGGTTTGAGGGTGGATTCCCACATAATGGGGGTGGCACGTTTAAAATAGGATATTCTTTTTAAATTTTGAGTATGGGGGGGGGAATAATTAATTCAAGTTTTTCAGATTTTATCGGTTTGAGGGTGAATTCCAATATAATGAGGGGTGGTACATTTAAAATATGATATTTTAAATTTAAGTGTGGGGGCCCTAAAAAATTAATTAATTCAAGTTTTTCAGATTATATCGGTTTGAGGGTGGATTCCAATATAATGTGGGTGGCAAATTTAAAATATGATATTTTAAATTTAAGTGCGGGGGCCCTAAAAAATAAATTAATTCAAGTTTTTCAGATTATATCGGTTTGAGGGTGGATTCCAATATAATGTGGGTGGCAAATTTAAAATACGATATTCTTTTTAAATTTGGAGTGGGGGGGCAAAAAAAAGTAATAATTTAATTTTTTCAGAATTTATAGGTTTGAGGGTGGATTCCAATATAATGAGGGGTGGTACATTTAAAATATGATATTTTAAATTTCGTGTAGGGGGGGCCCAACAAAATTAATAATTCAGGTTTTTCAGATTTTATCGGTTTGATGGTGGATTCCAAAATAATTGGGGTGGTACCTTTAATATAAGATATTCTTTTTAAATTTTGAGTGGGGGCAAAAAAAAGTAATAATTCGAGTTTTTCAGATTTTATCAGTTTGAGGGTGGATTCCAATATAATGGGGGCGGCACATTTAAAATACGATATTCTTTTTAAATTTTAAGTACGGGGGGCCAAAAAAATTAATAATTCAAGTTTTTCAGATTTTATCGGTGTGATGGTGGATTCCAAAATAATTGGGGTGGTACCTTTAATATAAGATATTCTTTTTGAATTTCTAGTGGGGGGAAAAAAAAAATTAATAATTCAAGTTTTTTAGATTTTATCGGTTTGAAGGTGGATTCCATTATAATGGGGGTGGCACATTTAAAATACGATATTCTTTTTAAATTTTGAGTGATGGGGGGGGGGCAAAAAAATTAATAATTCAAGTTTTTTAGATTTTATCGGTTTGATGGTGGATTCCAATGTAATGGGGTGGTTCATTTAAAATATGATATTTTAAATTTCAAGTGGGGGGCCTGAAAAAGTAATAATTCAAGTTTTTCAGATTTTATCGGTTTGATGGTGGATTCCAATATAATGGGGGTGGTACATTTAAAATATGATATTCTTTTTAAATTTCGTGTAGGGGGGGCCCAACAAAATTAATAATTCAAGTTTTTCAGATTTTATCGGTTTGATGGTGGATTCCAAAATAATTGGGGTGGTACCTTTAATATAAGATATTCTTTTTAAATTTTGAGTGGGGGCAAAAAAAATTAATAATTCAAGTTTTTCAGAGTTTATCGGTTTGAGGATGGATTCCAATATAATGGGGGTGGTATATTTAAAATATGATGTTTTAAATTTTATGTGGGGGGGCCTTAAAAAATTAATAGTTCAGGTTTTTCAGATTTTATCCGTTTGATGGTGGATTCCAAAATAATTGGGGTGGTACCTTCAATATAAGATATTCTTTTTAAATTTTGAGTGGGGGGCCAAAAAAATTAATAATTCAAGTTTTTCAGAGTTTATCGGTTTGAGGGTGGATTCCAATATAATGGGGGTGGTACCTTTAATCTAAGATATTCTTTTTAAATTTTGAGTGGGGGGCCAAAAAAATTAATAATTCAAGTTTTTTAGAGTTTATCGGTTTGAGGGTGGATTCCAATATAATGGGAGTGGCACGTTTAAAATACGATATTCTTTTTAATATTTGAGTATGGGGGGTAAAAAATAATTAATTCAAGTTTTTCAGATTTTATCGGTTTGATGGTGGATTTCAAAATAATGGGGGTGGTTCATCTAAAATATAATATTTTAAATTTCAAGTGGGGGGGGGCCTTAAAAAAGTAATAATTCAAGTTTTTCAGATTTTATCGGTTTGATAATGGATTCCAAAATAGTTGAGGTGGTACCTTTAAAATATGATATTTTAAATTTCAAGTGGGGAAGGCCAAAAAAAGTAATAATTCAAGTTTTTCAGATATTATCGGTTTGAGGGTGGCTTCCAATATAATAAGGGGTGGTACATTTAAAATATGATATTCTTTTAAAATTTCGAGTGGGGGGGCCAAACAAAATTAATAATTCAAGTTTTTCAGATATTATCGGTTTGAGGGTGAATTCCAATATAATGAGGGGTGGTACATTTAAAATATGATATTTTAAATTTAAGTGAGGGGGCCCTAAAAAATTAATTAATTCAAGTTTTTCAGATTATATCGGTTTGAGGGTTGATTCCAATATAATGTGGGTGGCAAATTTAAAATATGATATTTTAAATTTAAGTGCGGGGGCCCTAAAAAATAAATTAATTCAAGTTTTTCAGATTATATCGGTTTGAGGGTGGATTCCAATATAATGTGGGTGGCAAATTTAAAATACGATATTCTTTTTAAATTTGGAGTGGGGGGCAAAAAAAAGTAATAATTTAATTTTTTCAGAATTTATAGGTTTGAGGGTGGATTCCAATATAATGAGGGGTGGTACATTTAAAATATGATATTTTAAATTTCGTGTAGGGGGGGCCCAACAAAATTAATAATTCAGGTTTTTCAGATTTTATCGGTTTGATGGTGGATTCCAAAATAATTGGGGTGGTACCTTTAATATAAGATATTCTTTTTAAATTTTGAGTGGGGGCAAAAAAAAGTAATAATTCGAGTTTTTCAGATTTTATCGGTTTGAGGGTGGATTCCAATATAATGGGGGCGGCACATTTAAAATACGATATTCTTTTTAAATTTTAAGTACGGGGGGCCAAAAAAATTAATAATTCAAGTTTTTCAGATTTTATCGGTGTGATGGTGGATTCCAAAACAATTGGGGTGGTACCTTTAATATAAGATATTCTTTTTGAATTTCTAGTGGGGGGAAAAAAAAAATTAATAATTCAAGTTTTTTAGATTTTATCGGTTTGAAGGTGGATTCCATTATAATGGGGGTGGCACATTTAAAATACGATATTCTTTTTAAATTTTGAGTGATGGGGGGGGCAAAAAAATTAATAATTCAAGTTTTTTAGATTTTATCGGTTTGATGGTGGACTCCAATATAATGGGGGTGGTATATTTAAAGTATGATTTTTTAAATTTCAAGTGATGGGCCGAAAAAAGTAATAATTCAAGTTTTTTAGATTTTATCGGTTTGATGGTGGATTCCAATGTAATGGGGTGGTTCATTTAAAATATGATATTCATTTTAAATTTCGAGTGGGGGGCCTGAAAAAGTAATAATTCAAGTTTTTCAGATTTTATCGGTTTGATGGTGGATTCCAATATAATGGGGGTGGTACATTTAAAATATGATATTCTTTTTAAATTTCGTGTAGGGGGGGCCCAACAAAATTAATAATTCAAGTTTTTCAGATTTTATCGGTTTGATGGTGGATTCCAAAATAATTGGGGTGGTACCTTTAATATAAGATATTCTTTTTAAATTTTGAGTGGGGGCAAAAAAAATTAATAATTCAAGTTTTTCAGAGTTTATCGGTTTGAGGATGGATTCCAATATAATGGGGGTGGTATATTTAAAATATGATGTTTTAAATTTTATGTGGGGGGGCCTTAAAAAATTAATAGTTCAGGTTTTTCAGATTTTATCCGTTTGATGGTGGATTCCAAAATAATTGGGGTGGTACCTTTAATATAAGATATTCTTTTTAAATTTTGAGTGGGGGGCCAAAAAAATTAATAATTCAAGTTTTTCAGATATTATCGGTTTGAGGGTGGATTCCAATATAATGGGGGTGGTACCTTTAATCTAAGATATTCTTTTTAAATTTTGAGTGGGGGGCCAAAAAAATTAATAATTCAAGTTTTTTAGAGTTTATCGGTTTGAGGGTGGATTCCAATATAATGGGGGTGGCACGTTTAAAATACGATATTCTTTTTAATATTTGAGTATGGGGGGTGGAAAATAATTAATTCAAGTTTTTCAGATTTTATCGGTTTGATGGTGGATTCCAAAATAATGGGGGTGGTTCATCTAAAATATGATATTTTAAATTTCAAGTGGGGGGGGCCTTAAAAAAGTAATAATTCAAGTTTTTCAGATTTTATCGGTTTGATAATGGATTCCAAAATAGTTGAGGTGGTACCTTTAAAATATGATATTTTAAATTTCAAGTGGGGGAGGCCAAAAAAAGTAATAATTCAAGTTTTTCAGATATTATCGGTTTGAGGGTGGATTCCAATATAATAAGGGGTGGTACATTTAAAATATGATATTCTTTTAAAATTTCGAGTGGGGGGGCCCAACAAAATTAATAATTCAAGTTTTTCAGATATTATCGGTTTGAGGGTGAATTCCAATATAATGAGGGGTGGTACATTTAAAATACGATATTTTAAATTTAAGTGAGGGGGCTCTAAAAAATTAATTAATTCAAGTTTTTCAGATTATATCGGTTTGAGGGTGGATTCCCACATAATGGGGGTGGCACGTTTAAAATACGATATTCTTTTTAAATTTTGAGTATGGGGGGGGGGAAATAATTAATTCAAGTTTTTCAGATTTTATCGGTTTGAGGGTGAATTCCAATATAATGAGGGGTGGTACATTTAAAATATGATATTTTAAATTTAAGTGCGGGGGCCCTAAAAAATTAATTAATTCAAGTTTTTCAGATTATATCGGTTTGAGGGTGGATTCCAATATAATGTGGGTGGCAAATTTAAAATATGATATTTTAAATTTAAGTGCGGGGGCCCTAAAAAATTAATTAATTCAAGTTTTTCAGATTATATCGGTTTGAGGGTGGATTCCAATATAATGTGGGTGGCAAATTTAAAATACGATATTCTTTTTAAATTTGGAGTGGGGGGCAAAAAAAAGTAATAATTTAATTTTTTCAGAATTTATAGGTTTGAGGGTGGATTCCAATATAATGAGGGGTGGTACATTTAAAATATGATATTTTAAATTTCGTGTAGGGGGGGCCCAACAAAATTAATAATTCAGGTTTTTCAGATTTTATCGGTTTGATGGTGGATTCCAAAATAATTGGGGTGGTACCTTTAATATAAGATATTCTTTTTAAATTTTGAGTGGGGGCAAAAAAAAGTAATAATTCGAGTTTTTCAGATTTTATCGGTTTGAGGGTGGATTCCAATATAATGGGGGCGGCACATTTAAAATACGATATTCTTTTTAAATTTTAAGTACGGGGGGCCAAAAAAATTAATAATTCAAGTTTTCCAGATTTTATCGGTTTGATGGTGGTTTCCAAAATAATTGGGGTGGTACCTTTAATATAAGATATTCTTTTTGAATTTTGAGTGGGGGGAAAAAAAATTAATAATTCAAGTTTTTTAGATTTTATCGGTTTGAAGGTGGATTCCATTATAATGGGGGTGGCACATTTAAAATACGATATTCTTTTTAAATTTTGAGTGATGGGGGGGGGGCAAAAAAATTTATAATTCAAGTTTTTTAGATTTTATCGGTTTGATGGTGGACTCCAATATAATGGGGGTGGTATATTTAAAGTATGATTTTTTAAATTTCAAGTGATGGGCCCAAAAAAGTAATAATTCAAGTTTTTTAGATTTTATCGGTTTGATGGTGGATTCCAATGTAATGGGGTGGTTCATTTAAAATATGATATTTTAAATTTTAAGTACGGGGGGCCAAAAAAATTAATAATTCAAGTTTTTCAGATTTTATCGGTGTGATGGTGGATTCCAAAACAATTGGGGTGGTACCTTTAATATAAGATATTCTTTTTGAATTTCTAGTGGGGGGAAAAAAAAAATTAATAATTCAAGTTTTTTAGATTTTATCGGTTTGAAGGTGGATTCCATTATAATGGGGGTGGCACATTTAAAATACGATATTCTTTTTAAATTTTGAGTGATGGGGGGGGCAAAAAAATTAATAATTCAAGTTTTTTAGATTTTATCGGTTTGATGGTGGACTCCAATATAATGGGGGTGGTATATTTAAAGTATGATTTTTTAAATTTCAAGTGATGGGCCGAAAAAAGTAATAATTCAAGTTTTTTAGATTTTATCGGTTTGATGGTGGATTCCAATGTAATGGGGTGGTTCATTTAAAATATGATATTTTAAATTTCAAGTGGGGGGCCTGAAAAAGTAATAATTCAAGTTTTTCAGATTTTATCGGTTTGAGGGTGGATTCCAATATAATGGGGGTGGTACATTTAAAATATGATATTCTTTTTAAATTTCGTGTAGGGGGGGCCCAACAAAATTAATAATTCAGGTTTTTTAGATTTTATCGGTTTGATGGTGGATTCCAAAATAATTGGGGTGGTACCTTTAATATAAGATATTCTTTTTAAATTTTGAGTGGGGGCAAAAAAAATTAATAATTCAAGTTTTTCAGAGTTTATCGGTTTGAGGATGGATTCCAATATAATGGGGGTGGTATATTTAAAATATGATGTTTTAAATTTTATGTGGGGGGGCCTTAAAAAATTAATAGTTCAGGTTTTTCAGATTTTATCCGTTTGATGGTGGATTCCAAAATAATTGGGGTGGTACCTTCAATATAAGATATTCTTTTTAAATTTTGAGTGGGGGGCCAAAAAAATTAATAATTCAAGTTTTTCAGAGTTTATCGGTTTGAGGGTGGATTCCAATATAATGGGGGTGGTACCTTTAATCTAAGATATTCTTTTTAAATTTTGAGTGGGGGGCCAAAAAAATTAATAATTCAAGTTTTTTAGAGTTTATCGGTTTGAGGGTGGATTCCAATATAATGGGGGTGGCATGTTTAAAATACGATATTCTTTTTAATATTTGAGTATGGGGGGTGGAAAATAATTAATTCAAGTTTTTCAGATTTTATCGGTTTGATGGTGGATTCCAAAATAATGGGGGTGGTTCATCTAAAATATGATATTTTAAATTTCAAGTGGGGGGGGCCTTAAAAAAGTAATAATTCAAGTTTTTCAGATTTTATCGGTTTGATAATGGATTCCAAAATAGTTGAGGTGGTACCTTTAAAATATGATATTTTAAATTTCAAGTGGGGGAGGCCAAAAAAAGTAATAATTCAAGTTTTTCAGATATTATCGGTTTGAGGGTGGATTCCAATATAATAAGGGGTGGTACATTTAAAATATGATATTCTTTTAAAATTTCGAGTGGGGGGGCCCAACAAAATTAATAATTCAAGTTTTTCAGATATTATCGGTTTGAGGGTGAATTCCAATATAATGAGGGGTGGTACATTTAAAATATGATATTTTAAATTTAAGTGAGGGGGCCCTAAAAAATTAATTAATTCAAGTTTTTCAGATTATATCGGTTTGAGGGTGGATTCCCACATAATGGGGGTGGCACGTTTAAAATATGATATTCTTTTTAAATTTTGAGTATGGGGGGGGGGGAAATAATTAATTCAAGTTTTTCAGATTTTATCGGTTTGAGGGTGAATTCCAATATAATGAGGGGTGGTACATTTAAAATATGATATTTTAAATTTAAGTGCGGGGGCCCTAAAAAATTAATTAATTCAAGTTTTTCAGATTATATCGGTTTGAGGGTGGATTCCAATATAATGTGGGTGGCAAATTTAAAATATGATATTTTAAATTTAAGTGCGGGGGCCCTAAAAAATTAATTAATTCAAGTTTTTCAGATTATATCGGTTTGAGGGTGGATTCCAATATAATGTGGGTGGCAAATTTAAAATACGATATTCTTTTTAAATTTGGAGTGGGGGGCAAAAAAAAGTAATAATTTAAGTTTTTCAGAATTTATAGGTTTGAGGGTGGATTCCAATATAATGAGGGGTGGTACATTTAAAATATGATATTTTAAATTTCGTGTAGGGGGGGCCCAACAAAATTAATAATTCAGGTTTTTCAGATTTTATCGGTTTGATGGTGGATTCCAAAATAATTGGGGTGGTACCTTTAATATAAGATATTCTTTTTAAATTTTGAGTGGGGGCAAAAAAAAGTAATAATTCGAGTTTTTCAGATTTTATCGGTTTGAGGGTGGATTCCAATATAATGGGGGCGGCACATTTAAAATACGATATTCTTTTTAAATTTTAAGTACGGGGGGCCAAAAAAATTAATAATTCAAGTTTTCCAGATTTTATCGGTTTGATGGTGGTTTCCAAAATAATTGGGGTGGTACCTTTAATATAAGATATTCTTTTTGAATTTTGAGTGGGGGGAAAAAAAATTAATAATTCAAGTTTTTTAGATTTTATCGGTTTGAGGGTGGATTCCATTATAATGGGGGTGGCACATTTAAAATATGATATTCTTTTTAAATTTTGAGTGATGGGGGGGGGGCAAAAAAATTTATAATTCAAGTTTTTTAGATTTTATCGGTTTGATGGTGGACTCCAATATAATGGGGGTGGTATATTTAAAGTATGATTTTTTAAATTTCAAGTGATGGGCCCAAAAAAGTAATAATTCAAGTTTTTTAGATTTTATCGGTTTGATGGTGGATTCCAATGTAATGGGGTGGTTCATTTAAAATATGATATTTTAAATTTCAAGTGGGGGGCCTGAAAAAGTAATAATTCAAGTTTTTCAGATTTTATCGGTTTGATGGTGGATTCCAATATAATGGGGGTGGTACATTTAAAATATGATATTCTTTTTAAATTTCGTGTAGGGGGGGCCCAACAAAATTAATAATTCAGGTTTTTCAGATTTTATCGGTTTGATGGTGGATTCCAAAATAATTGGGGTGGTACCTTTAATATAAGATATTCTTTTTAAATTTTGAGTGGGGGCAAAAAAAATTAATAATTCAAGTTTTTCAGAGTTTATCGGTTTGAGGATGGATTCCAATATAATGGGGGTGGTATATTTAAAATATGATATTTTAAATTTTATGTGGGGGGGCCTTAAAAAATTAATAGTTCAGGTTTTTCAGATTTTATCCGTTTGATGGTGGATTCCAAAATAATTGGGGTGGTACCTTTAATATAAGATATTCTTTTTAAATTTTGAGTGGGGGGCCAAAAAAATTAATATTTCAAGTTTTTCAGAGTTTATCGGTTTGAGGGTGGATTCCAATATAATGGGGGTGGTACCTTTAATCTAAGATATTCTTTTTAAATTTTGAGTGGGGGGCCAAAAAAATTAATAATTCAAGTTTTTTAGAGTTTATCGGTTTGAGTGTGGATTCCAATACAATGGGGGTGGTATATATAAAATATGATATTTTAAATTTCAAGTGGGGGGGTTTAAAAAAAGTAATAATTCAAGTTTTTCAGATTTTATAGGTTTGATGGTGGATTCCAATATAATGTGGGTGGTATATTTAAAATATGATATTTTAAATTTCAAGTGGGGGGGGCCCAAAAAAGTAATAATTCAAGTTTTTTAGATTTTATCGGTTTGAGGGTTGATTCCAATATAATGGGGGTGGTATATTTAAAATATGATTTTTTCAATTTCAAGTGGGGGGGCCCATAAAAGTAATAATTCACGTTTTTTAGATTTTATCGGTTTGAGGGTGGATTCCAATATAATGGGGGTTGTATATTTAAAATATGATTCTTTGAATTTCAAGTGGGGGGCCCAAAAAAAGTAATAATTCGAGTTTTTCAGATTTTATCGGTTTGAGGGTGGATTCCAATATAATGGGGGTGGTATATTTAAAATATGATTTTTTTAATTTCAAGTGGGGGGGGGGGGCCAAAAAAGTAATATTTCGAGTTTTTTAGATTTTATCGGTTTGAGGGTGGATTCCAATATAATGGGGGTGGTATATTTAATATATGATTCTTTAAATTTCAAGTTGGGGGCCCAAAAAAAGTAATAATTCAAGTTTTTTAGATTTTATCGGTTTGAGGGTGGATTCCAATATAATGGGGGTGGTATATTTAAAATTCGATATCTTTTTTTAAATTTTGAGTAGGGGGGTGGCAAAAAAATTAATAGTTCAGGTTTTTCAGATTTTATCGGTTTGATGGTGGATTCCAAAATAATTGGGATGGTACCTTTAATCTTTAGATATTCTTTTTAAATTTTGAGTGGGGGGGGGCAAAAAAATTAATAATTCAGGTTTTTCAGATTTTATCGGTTTGATGGTGGATTCCAAAATAATCGGGGTGGTACCTTTAATATAAGATATTCTTTTTAAATTTTGAGTGGGGGGGCCTAAAAAAAATAATAATTCAAGTTTTTCAGATTTTATCGGTTTGAGGGTGGATTCCAATGTAATGGGAGGTGGTAAATTAAAATACGATATTTTAAATTTAAGTGGGGGGCCCAAAAAAACTAGTAATTCAAGCTTTTTAGATTTTATTGGTTTTATGGTGGTTTCCAAAATAGTAGGGGTGGTACATTCAAAATATGATATTCATTTTAAATTTCAAGTTGGGGGGGCCTAAAAAGATTAAAATTCAAGTTTTTCAGTTTTTATCGGTTTGATGGTGGATTCCAAAATAATTGGGGTGGTACATTTAAAATATGATATTTTAAATTTCAAGTGGGGGGGCCCAAAAATATAAAAACTGTTAAATAAAAACTTTTATTATTTAGGTTTGAAAATAAAAGTTCTGAAATAACAGTTTTAAAAGACCATATGATTATAAAAGTAAAACTTTTACTTTTAAATGAAAAGAGTTAACTTTTTAATTCGATCCCTGATCAAAAGATAAAAATTAAATTTTATAAATGAGATAGATAACGTTAATTTATAACTTTTTACAACAATGATGTACATTTTGTTTTTATCAGAATTCACAATTTCTATTTACTGAAGTGCTAATAGGTGCACAATGATTTTATTTTACCTGTCTTTTGCTAAAACCATGGGAAAACGGTTTTTCTCCTAGTCCAAGCCGGAAAAACTTTTTATTTCTGTTTTTTTTTCTTTTCGGTTGGCGCATTAGGCCTAATGAGACCTTTGGCCGCGCAGTTTGGTCTTCTTACAGACATTCGTGTTGCTTGCAGGAGCACAGACAGCCTGGAGGGGGTAGCCCAAACCTCACGTTGCTGCAAGCCATGGTCACCATGGTGCAGCGGCAGACTGCCCATAGCTCTATAACCACTCCCATTGGGGCCAATTTGGCAGTGTCCTTCCCACCGATGGCGTCAGCTCTCTCGGGTTCAAGGACAGTGACAAACTGGTCTAGGTCCTAGGATGATGGTAGCCCAGAATCAGCAGGCCCCGAGGACCTATATTTTATTTCTTATTTATTATTTTATTTCTGCTTATTCATCCTAAATATCGAAAGAAAATGAAGTGTTGTGTCAATATGTCAACTTACACCGCCATCTGTTGGAAATTTATAGAACTTACAAATAATCACACTGTAGTATAATAAGCATTTAATTTGCAAAAAAAAAAGAGAAATATTGAGGCCATTAATCGAGATAAATAACTACCCTATCTTTTAAGTTGGACGAAACTACAGACAATGAGCAAAATTTTATAAAAATCGGTTGAGTAGTTTCTGATTTTACCCCCCGGCAAACAACAAAAAGGTTCTGAAATCGAAACATGACGCCATGTTAATGCATCGAAACACGACCTACTGTATTTGCAATAATTTCTAATAAAATAAATATTGTGGTCAATAATCAAGATAAAAAATGACAATTAAACTATCCGAAGGAATTCATTTTTTCATTTGAGGACAAAAAACATTAGCTAATCTTTTGAAGAATCTTTGGCAGTGAAAAAACTTTTTGAAAAATCTAGGCTTGATTTCCCGCCACTCCGGGAGACACCGTTGGTCGCTCGTGAGCAATTCCTTCACACCTCATTTTTTGGCTATTCTATAATTTTTCAGCAGCGTTTTCGCCATATTTTTGTTTCTTTTAATTTAGAATATGTTTATCATTAAATTATTAATCTATTTAAGGTGTTTTCATCAGTTTAATGCATTTATTATAATTTATTTATAGGAGTGGAATGAATAGATGAGACTAAACAAGAATAAAATGCATTATTAACTTATAGAATTGCTTAGACCTTCTCAGAGACATTTTCTTAACCTATATAAAAAATACACAAACAGTTGAAGAAACATAATATGTACCACATTTGGCTATAGAGTGCCCTGGAATAGAAAAACATGTAAAAAAACGCAAATTCTTGGAAACAGTAATCTCTCACTTCAGTAAATAACCTCTACTCTTAAAAGATTCAAGCCCAAATCAATTTTTTTTTGCTTTCACTTACCTATACATATATGAAATATGTAGTAAGGGAAAGTATTGCGATCGTGAAAAATTTCGACCTCCGGTTTTCAACGGAGATACACGTTATGGGGTCCCCTCAGTCCAAATAACCAAGTCCCGCCAAATGGTCTGTGTGTGTGTGATAAACCGTGTGAACCTGAAATTGGGTATTTAGTGTATGTATATGCCCGCGATGTGACATCAAAAATTTCATCGAAATCGGTCAAACGGAGGGTGTACTTAATTTAATAACTTTTTACATTTTTGTCGATTTTCTCAAAAACGGCTCTAACGATTTTGATCAAACTGAGTATCTGATCTATTAATATGCCCGAGATATGACTGCAATAATTTCGTCGAAATTGATCAACAGAAGGGGGCACTTTACTTAATAAATTTTATATAATTTTCACGTCCTTTTTTGTTTTTTTACTCAAAAACGGCTGTAACGATTTTGATCAAACTGGGTATTTGATGGATGCATATGCCAAAGTCACATCTTTCATCAAAATTGGTCAAACGGACTCACCTCTGCTGAAAAAATCCAATAAGTGCTAAATATTAATACTTACTATTGTCAAATATGAGATGTAAAAAATAAAAACTTTAACCCTTCTTAATTCTTTACCAGTTTTAAACATGGCGTAAAGTTCTATTTTAAATCCGCTTGGTTTTTAGATTAGCTGAAACGTTCTCTTTATCATTGAATTTTGATTTGATTGTATTGAAAAGAATAGTATATAATTAATTCGACGCTTTATAGCTACTGAGCCACAGAAACGCGTGGCTCAGGCTGCTCCTATTTAATAAGGACAACATATTAAATAGATACGTTCATATCACAATAAGATATTGTAGCTAATTACGTGCAGCTCAATTACACTTCCGTTAAGATCTTAGATAATTCTTAAAATATTTTAGAATGAACTATGCAGTACATTATATCTTCCCCCTAACCTAAAACCCCAATTATATTGGAATCCACCCATGGGCGTACCCAGCGGGGGGCAGGAGGGGGCAGCTCCCCCCCCCCCCCCCCTGGAAGGCTGGAAGCAATAATTTTTTAGGCTCTTAAGACTGGAAGCAATGATAGAATACATTTTTTTCAAGCAAATAATTGTAATAACTTAGTTGATAAAGCACTGCTATAATTATACATAATTTTGGTTTCATTCACCTTTTCCGCGGTAAGATGTTACTACCTGAACGACCATAGCTAGCCCCCCCCTAGATTTTAGCTTGCCCCCCCCCCTAGTTTTGATCCTGGGTACGCCCTTGAATCCACCCCCAAACCGATAAAATCTGAAAAACTTGAATTATTACTTTCTTTGCCCCCCCCCACTCGAACTAGCTAGAGATTGACCTCGAAACTGTGTGAAAGAGGGAAAAGCTGTTGTGGTACTTTGCCTGTACCATATGGAGTCCTGGCTCAATTTTATTCACCATCCTGGAAGTTTGCTGATAAGATTGGTACCTCATATTTTAGAATTATTGTGACGGAAAAGTGTTTAATGTTTAATTTTCAAAGTGCAGGACTAAATTTTGTTATTGTACAAATGAAAAATAGAAAACATATCAGTATTAAATAAAAAGAAATAAGCGAAATACACAAGATTTTTAGCAAGTGTGAGGAAATGCTCACGAAGCGACCACCGTGTAACTGTTGGTGTAATTATCATTTTAAATTTGATCAATTCCTACCTGCAAAATTTGTTAAGTAAATAGTAAATGTTTATAAACAAAATGATTCGAATAGAAATTAAAGCTATTATAATGTCAATACATGTTATTTAAATAATTCCAGTCATCGAAAGAGCTAAAATGGAATTCTTCTACTTGACATAGTATTTCCTAAAGACTGTATATTGTGGTTCAAACTTTGTCATTTCATTTTAAGAAATACTGCTTAAACATTAAATTAACGAAAACACAATAAATGAAAGTAAATGAAGGGTTTCATAAATTACCTATTTATGAAATATAATAACATTTAAAATTGAAACAATAAAGTAGTAGCTGACCCGTGCGAAGCATTCGCACCCTAACCAGTCGCAAGTGCGCTGCTGCTATTAACTGAAATCGCAGGGTTTTGCTTGTAACTCGCAAAGGACGGGGTCAATTGGAAAAGTGTATACATATAACCACAAATGTTCCTCTCGACAAACTGAAATAAGCGACACCTTCGAAAAAGCCCTGCAACCATTTTCGCTGAGAATTACAGTTTTTCGCTTACAACTCTCAAACAATGGGGTTAATCGAAAAAAATTCATGCCCGAAAATGATCTCCTTGAAAATCTGAAATTATTGAGACCATTTAGAAACTTCTACGACCATTTTGATTTCCAATAACCGCGGTTTTTCCCTTATAACTCGTAATCGACAATGAAATGAGTGATTCGTATATTTTTCCGGAGTAGTGGTTAAGGAAAGCTTTGAAATGATGCTTTGTTCATAAAATTTGATGTAGTATTAAGGAAGTTAATATAGAATTCTGTGTAAAACTATCTCAATAATTTTAAAATCAGCCAACTCCTGTGCAAAGTAATTAAAACGTGAACGTATTTAGCGCCTTGTGGTCTAAAATCCGTGAAATTTTTTTTCAGTTTCTCGCATATAATTCGGCAAATACAGATCACAAAGTATTGCTTTCTTCTTACTATAAGAGGCTAAACTATTTCAAATAGAATGATCTATCTGAAGATTAAATCGGTTCAGTGATTTAGCCGTGTTCCGTACATCAAAAATCTGAAATGTTTACGATTTTTGTGGAAACCGAGTTCAAAAACACCAAGTTTAAATGAAAAATGATTTAGATAGAAGTTGCAGAGCATCAAATTTAGCATGAAATAAGCTAATTACACACAACATTAGCTAAACCCTGCGTGGAAGTACAAATGAAAACGTGAATGAATTCGGAGTGGTTACTTCTTGCGAAGACTTCGGTTTTTGAAGTATTAACCATTTTGAACTAATTAAACAACCATTTTCCATGTTTTAAAATAAAAGACATATTTGCCAAGTACCTACCTGTCTAAGTAGTTATTTTTATGGATATTTTATCAAATTCCCTGATACTTCAAAAACCAAAGTCGTTCATCGTTACCAATGAATATTTTTGTTGTACTCATCCTAGCTTTTCTTATTATTCTGTTTTTCTTTTTAAACGGTAAATAATATGTTGAACGGTTGCACAACTCTCATTGTTAATAAAGACGATTTCTTACAGTGTTTTGGTAAATTGGTAATCACTATTTCTTGTCCAGGAATAGTTGTATGCGCACCCATTTTGAGCTAAAGCTCGAAATGGACTGGTTACTTATATTTAAGTTGTTTATTTTTGTTTTCATTGAAAGAATTTGAATTTGACTCATTCATATGTTTTGTATTTTAAATTAACAGATTACAATTATAATACACAGTAATTATAACACACAACACATTAAAATTAAACAATGGAAATCAAGCCTAGATTTTTCAAAACGTTTCACTGCCAAAGATTCTTCAAAAGATTAGCCAATTTTTTCTGTCCTCAAATGAAAAATGAATATCTTTGGATAGTTTAATTGCAATTTTTAACGTTTATATGTAGTAATAATCCAAATTACTCATGATTATTTCAAATTACTTCATGACTGATCAAATCGAGAAAAAAAATAGCATGACCTCTTTTAAATGTATGCTAATTATTCCCTGCATATCAACATCATTTAATACCGATGTGGGAGTAACTGTGACATCAATTATGATGTTATTGATGCAAACCTCATCTACACAAAAATATAGCGGGTTTGGTACAACTCAATTGAAATTAGTGATAGAAAATACATGCAAACTATTTCCTAAATGTAATACTTTATTGATGGTGTCGGCACCCCAATATAATATATTTTTGACCGATGAAAAACACATTACCATCATCGACATTGATGTGCACTGGGTATTACGTTATTCACCTAATATAATATACTTTTTGTGATATTTCCAGAAATATCACTAACATTTCCTTTTGACTAATATTTCCAGAAATGACCTAATCTGAAGGTATAGCTCCTATATTACTGACACATTCCTTTTACTTTTTTAATATTAAAATTGTATTGCTTTTTATTTATCGAACTTTTACCACACATTTTCAATTTAATCTTATATAATAAATCTTATAATACTTCAATTATAACTGAAAACTTCACAGTTCAAAATCAAAATAAGTAAAGATAGAAATAAAGTTATAAAAAACTCTTTTACTATAATTAATAATAGCTGTACAGATGAAATAAAATGGTTAATTAAACAATTACAAAAAAACAAAACAATAACAACTGTAAACAATGACATTGACTTTTTGACGACGGAGCTAAAAAACTTGTAGTGAAACAACAATAGGAAATTTTCCAGGAATTCAGAGTCATCAACGAGGGTGAGTGAAGATCCTGACTTTTTGGCCAGAAGTAATAAGACAAATGAATTAATGGAACATGTGATTGTATCCAGCACCTTATAATAATACTTTTTTGTTATTGTAATATCCGCAATATAGAATTATATATATGTATTATTAATATTGAGTAAAAATATATCTATAATATCGATGTATAGAAAGATGCTAAGATCGATTTTTGTCTTAAATAAAGCAGTTGTGTAATGGCCTCCGTTTCGTTTGTATGCTCCTATCTACTGGCTGTTGTGTAGATAAGTATTTAGGTTGTTGGGGGTCATACATCACAGTGGCGACGAGGATTAAAACTTTTATAGTGTTTCAGTTAATATCAGTAACATGTTTAACGCAATCGGTACATTTGGACAGTTTGAATGTGAAGTAGAAACGTGGGAAAGTTACACGGAGAGATTTGAGATGTATTTGGCTGCAACGGGAATTGATGAAGATAGGAAAGTGAGCACATTTTTGGCTGTAATTGGTGTAAAAACATATGGATTGTTAAAAAGCCTTTGTACACCGGATAAACCGTCTTCAAAAACTTATGACGATTTGAAAGAGTTGATAGACAAACATGTTAATCCGAAGCCATCTTTTATATCGGCACGTCACAAGTTCAGCTTACGAAACCAGTTGCCCAATGAGTCTACTTCTCAGTATATGGCTGAATTACGTACCTTGTCG
The DNA here is from genome assembly GCA_911387785.2 of Aelia acuminata. Taxonomy (NCBI): domain Eukaryota; kingdom Metazoa; phylum Arthropoda; class Insecta; order Hemiptera; family Pentatomidae; genus Aelia; species Aelia acuminata. The sequence goes on along the minus strand of OU426980.1, from coordinate 86,958,292 downwards.
ACCCATTGTCAATTTGGTGCATCCTTAAACGATTATTTACGTGATAGACTTGTGAGTGGTATACGATCAGACGATATTAAAAGAAAATTATTAGCTGAGTCACCGGACGGATTTACCTTGGAAAAAGCTATTAAAATAGCCGAAGGTATGGAAAAGGCTCACCTCTATTGGGTAGAGATTGGTTGAGTGCTCTTTCGATTGATCTGTTTTCTAACAACAAAGTAACTGTTAATTATGCTATGTCGAGTGATTCTTGTAAAAATATGTTAATGGGACAATTTCCTGAGGTATTTACTGATAAGTTGGGTACTTACAAAGGGGATCCAGTTAAGCTAAGGTTGAAAGTGGATGTAAAGCCCAAGTATTTTAAAGCTAGACCTTTACCGTTTGCAATGCGCCCTAAAGTGGAACAAGAGCTTGACAGATTGGTTAAAGATGGTGTGTTGACACCTGTCAAGACTAGTGATTGGGGTTCACCTATAGTACCCGTAATAAAACCTAATGGGCAGGTCAGGATTTGTGGGGACTTTAAAATTACTATCAACCCCTATCTAGAAGATAATAAACATCCTATCCCCAAGGTAGACGAGTTGTTGGTGGAGATCGATAAGGGGGAAAAATTTAGTAAAATAGACCTATCCCACGCTTATGAGCAATTATTGATCGATGAGGAATCAAAACCTCTTACAACGATAGTTACCCATATGGGACTTTTTCAATATAACCGTGTATGTTATGGGGTTAAAACAGCACCTAGCGAGCTTCAGAAAAGGATGGAGCAAAGATTAAGACATTTAAGGGGTGTAGGAATCTTTTATGACGACATTTATATTTCGGGTAAGACAGTAGAGGAACATATGGAAAACTTGATTAGTGTCTGCAAAATTTTAAAGGATTGTGGGTTAACGGTAAATGTACAAAAATGCGAATTTCTGGCTAACTCGATTGAATATTTAGGGTTTGTAATCGACAGAGACGGAATCCATCCTAATCCGAAAAATGTAGAAGCAATCTTTAGTGCTCCCGAACCGTGTGATATCTCTCAGTTGAGAGCTTTCATAGGAATGGTCAATTATTACTCTCGGTTTTTACCAAATTTGTCAACAATTATGGGACCACTATATAAACTATTAAAAAAGGTGTGAAATTTAATTTTAATACTGAGTGTAGGAAAGCGTTTCAAAAGATTAAACGTATGTTGATTTCTCCTAAAGTTCTAGCACATTATGAACCTGGTAGAGAAATAATTTTGACTTGTGATAGTTCTTCTTATGGGTTAGGCGCTGTATTGTCGCAAGTAGATGAAAATAATGTTGAGCATCCTATCGGTTTTGCGTCGCGTACACTTAATTCTGCAGAGAAAAATTATAGTAGTATTGACAGAGAAGCATTAGGACTAGTATTCGGAATTCATAAATTTAATCAATACTTGTGGGGACAGAGGTTTACACTTAGAACAGATTCGAGACCCCTAACAGCAATTTTTGGCCCAAAAAAAGGGTTACCAGTTATGGCAGCAAGTCGTTTACAGAGATATGCTTTATTGTTGTCGGGTTATGACTTCGAAATTCAATATATTAAATCAACTAGTAATGGGGGAGCGGACGGATTGTCGAGGCTTCCGTTAGAAAAGTCGAACAAAATAGCCAAAGAATTAACGTATTTGAACTTTTTCAGTGCCGATATATGTTTTCCTAATGAGGCAGAGGTTCACGATAAAACGTCTAAAAACTTAATTTTAGGGGAAGTTTTAAAGCATGTACAAGATGGGTGGAGTGAATATTTGGATAATTCTGAGTTGTTACCCTATCATAATAGACGTCATGAATTAACGGTAGAAAACGGGATTTTGATGTGGGGGCATAGGGTCGTTATTCCTAAATCTTTACAACCCCAAATTCTAAAGGGTCTTCATAGTAGTCATTTGGGAATAGTTAAGATGAAGTCCATTGCTAGGAACTATTTCTGGTGGCCATCGTTAGACAAAGACATTGAGGCATTAGCAAATAGTTGTCCTCCGTGTATTAGTATGCGTCCCTTACCAAACAAGACAGAGTTACATCCATGGGAGTTTCCTTCTAAACCGTGGTCTAGGCTTCATTTAGACTTCTTAGGTCCATTTAACGGAAAGACTTATCTAGTTTTAGAAGACGCGCATACAAAATGGGTAGAAATCAATGAACAATCTACGTCAGCATTTCCTACTATTAGATTTCTTAAAAAGCAATTTGCAATTTTCGGGCTGCCAGATTTAATAGTATCGGACAATGGTCCACCATTTACGAGTAACGAATTTAAAGATTTTTTAAATAAGGTTGGGGTGAAACAGTCACTTAGTCCGCCTTATCATCCGCAAACAAACGGTCAAGCCGAAAATTTTGTAAAAACTGTAAATTATTCTTTAAAAAAGCTATGTTTGATGGAAAAAATATTTCAGACATGATACCGAAATTTTTATTTAATTATCGTAACGCGGTAAACTGTACTACGGGACAGAAACCATCAAAATTAATGTTTGATCGTGACATTCGAACACCTTTTGATAAATTAAAACCGGATTTGGCAGCTATAGTGAAAAATAAACAAGATTTACAGGCCAGATATGCTCGTGGGGTACCAACTAGACAACTTAGTCTAAACCAAAGAGTTTTAGCAAAGAGTTACAGAGTTGGTGAAAATTGGATGGAGGGAGTAGTAAAATTGTAGGCCCAGTAACATATATAGTACGATTAGATTCAGGAGTAGAATGGAAGAGACATATTGACCAATTAATTGTGGTAGAAAACCCAGAACGTAGGTTTGAGAGAGTTGAGGTACCAGTGGTAGACTTGGGTGATAGCAGGGAGGAGGATCGGAAGAATAAGCAGGTAGAGTCTAAGATTGTAAGTCCTATTGTGAAACAAAACATAGAACCAATTGTAAAACCTAGCAGGGAGGAGGATCGGAAGAACAAGCAGGTAGAGTCTAAAATTGTAAGTCCTATTGTGAAACAAATCATAGAACCGATTGTAACTAGTGAGACACCTAATCCTCATACTGTAAAGGGATTTGCGGGGCGATACCCAGTTCGCAACCGCAAACCTCCTCAAAGACTTGATATGTAATTTTATTACTTTATTTCTGTAATTTTATTTTATTATCTGTAATTTTATTTTATTATCTGTAATTTTGAGGTTATTGCAAAATTTTAGTGCGGAGGTGTAATATCCGCAATATAGAATTATATATATGTATTATTAATATTGAGTAAAAATATATCTATAATATCGATGTATAGAAAGATGCTAAGATCGATTTTTGTATCCGTTTCGTTTGTATGCTCCTATCTACTGGCTGTTGTGTAGATAAGTATTTAGGTTGTTGGGGGTCATACATCACAGTTATTGTAAACATTTTAGAAATAAAGTATTTTACAAATATTTAATTAATCCAAATTGCAACATTTTAGGTCATTATAACCTGCAAAGTACTTGTTAATTTCTGTTGCTTCATCAATCTTTTAATATCTATAAAAATCTCGTGTTCCGGTGTTTGTAGAAGGTTAAATCAGAAACTACTTAACCGATTGTAATGAACTTTCTCTCATCGTGTGTAGTTTTGGCCAACATAAAATATAGCCTAGTTTTTATCTCGATTATGGGCCTCAATATTTCTTTTATTAATAATACAGTAGGTGGCTTCTTGTTTCAATTTATTGACATGGCGTCATGTGCCGATTTCATTACCTCTTTGTTTTTAAGCATGCTTTTGTAATACATGTTATCATTTTTATAACTTTGTTTTGTGTTATATAAGTGCATTTATTAGTTCGTATATTATTATTTTCCACTTAGAAATAATAATACAAGTATTTTTATTTTTTGTTGATTTTCATAAATCAAGAAAGGTTACAATAAATTCTGAAAGGTGTAGACACTTTTGCTTCCTTTTCATTCTTTATTTGTATTTTATTCCAATTACTAGCTGGCCAGTGCGAAGCATTTCGCATGAAAATTTGTATCAAATCTAACTTTCCGGCTTATTACAACTATGAAATATACTTAAATTATGTATCACGTTCATATTCTGTGATTGAGGTATAATTATAAAGATTTCCATCCCTTCCTAGCCGGGGGGGGGGGGGGGGGGTCTAATAGTCAGATCATACCGAAAAGCCAGGAGAAGAGCTATGACTAAAGAGCCATTTTCATTCATACATATATCATAAATTATGTATTTATCTATTTAAATACGAATAACGCCTTATATGAAATTTGTTTCGATAGCAATGTTTTACATTTGACAAAAGTAATTGATTTTCTGGGGCTCATCTGTTGAAACATTTTCCTGTAATCTTCCTGACAGTGGCGGATCCAGAAATTTTCTGAGGGGGGGCGCACTTTTTTTTTTTACATTACATGAGTAATGAAGGCCCTAATTTAAAATACATATTAGTACATAATGACGTTGTAAATTACTGTAAATGTTTAAATACAATTCATTTTCAATTAATGGACTTGAAAAATGACTAAATATAGCTCATTTTATATAGAAATAATAATACTGTATGACTGTCCTCACCTCTCAGGGGGGGGGGCGCCCCCCGCGCCCCTCCGCTGGATCCGCTACTGCTTCCTGATACTATTAAATTTACTACTATTAAACCACCAATAAGAATAATAGAATGAGAATAAGTCCATGGATATTCTTTCTACATTCTGATTTTAACTACTTAAGATACACATTATTTAATTATTTAATGTACATATTACTGAACAAAGGCATAAATGAATAGGTTAAATTTCAATAAAGCTAATAAATTGGTTTCTTGATGTGAACGATGATATTGCTTATTCCTCTCTCATCTTCAGAAAACTATAAAGCCTAATCTTTAAAAAGTATACATCATATGTATACATCTGGCATTTAAGCACGTCAGGACCTTATAATTCAAGAAAACCTGATTTTTAGGCTTTGTGAAGTAATGTATGTGGGATGGGATGGGATTTTATTACCATGTTGACGTTGCGGTTCAATTAGGCATTAATAAATTACAACAGGCCTACAATGGTCTTGGTGCCGAGAGTTTTATAGCTGATTGTGAGTATAATTGGTGCGCTGAATCCAAATTTGCCATTAGTTTTCCTCTATCAGCTCTAATTGTTGATATATATAAATGGCGTGACTTGCCTCTTAAAACAATCACTCGAATAAATATGCAGGTTAATAGCAGGTGAAAAAAAAAACACAACAAAGATATCAAAATTCTTTACATAAAACATTTTAAGTCAATTAAAACCATATAAAAACACACGTACTTTATATAATAACTTTGTAACTAAGGTTAATGTTAGTTAATTTTTTTCTTTCAAGAAAAACCTATTAAATTTCAAAGATACTCTATTTCACACTTCGGAAGGTTCTTGAATAATACTATTACTAAGGTGTACTGAAGCTAGAAAAGTAGAGCTGATAGAAAAAAATCTGATTGCATTATTGGAATCAGCGCCCCAAATATATTTAACCCTCTGTTGAGTTACATCAGTGGGCGGGCGCGCTGCTGTGTTCGGACCGCATCTTTGTTTTTTACATATTTTATTTAAAAAATAAGCAATAACTTACCTTTTTAGTTATTGTTTACGCATTGCTTTAATTTTATACTATTTCTAATCAATGAAAATCATCAGTTGTATGAAGAAAAGGATGGCAACAAAAAAAAAAAATAGCTTTGGAGATAAAAACAAAAAAGTTTACAATTGTTAATATAATGTATAGGGATAATATAATAATAAATTGCTTATAATAATAAATGTTGCTCATATGAACATAGGAATAATGGTGGAAGATGGTTGACCGTTGTTATAACCGTTGAATCACATATTTCATTTTCACCAATCGTTAACAGTTTCGACCCAAATTTTGGGTCCTCATCAGTCCTCTTTGGCTGATGCTGTCCCAGTGAACCCATAAGGTAGACAGTATTGCATTTATAAACATAGGCTTGAGGTATGGGTCAAGGTTTTAAAGGAAAATAATGAAATACACAGCTAGATTTTACGATATACTAATTTAGTAAAACAAGCCTAAAAATAATAGTACCTATGTGTAAAAATAATTCAAACAATATCAGACAACGTAAAAATCAAAACTCTTGCATTTTAATTTGTGAACAAAGCTCAAAAAATGATAAAATAGTTCATCGGAGATTATCTGAAACTGTAACACGAAAGGGCGCGCCGCTGTGTTTGGACCGCACTTACAGACGTACTGCAAATAAGGCAATATAACTATTGAGGTAAACCGGAAGATGTCGGTCAACAAATACCTGGAATCCTCAGTGATTCAATTAGTATTTGTAATATTTTGACAAATGTTCAGATTGCGGTCCAAATGCCGCAGCGCTCCCGCCAGAGGGTTAAATTGAGCTATAAGATTCTAGGCACTAAGAAAAAAAAAAATTCTGTAGGGCTGTGCTATTTTATTGCTTCGCTATCTCTTGGTGGCTATGCGAACTACTACCGAAAGATGGCGGTCCTAGTAGTTCGCATGGTGACCAACAGATAGCAGTGTGCAAAGCCAGAAGGGGAATAGGTGAAGTTGTACCAATATTTGGTATTTCTTAAAAATTATTGTTCTTAAAAACGTTTATTTTCAAAACAGTTTGCGTTTCAAGATTTTACATTTATTAAAAAGGAATGTATTTGAAATGAATTGATCATCATGAAATATTTAACTTTCATAAGAGAGTATATGCATGAGCAATAGTTAAATAATTAATTCTATTTGCTACTTGCTATCGACCCTGATACCAATAAAATCCTAAAAAGATGAAATACTCTTTGTTTAGGCCACCCCCCCCCCACACGACGGTGTTTTTGAAGAAAATATTTATTTTGTATTTTAGTGGCTGGGGGGGGGGGGGGGGGGTTCACTATAAAATAGTTAGAATTTCGGATTTCTTTCATACGGGGGTCCTATTTTACGTTATCGGGGACGGTGTTTTTGAAGAATCTATTCACTTTGCATTTTAGTGGCGGGGGGGGGGGGGGGGTCACTATAAAATAGTTTGAATTTCGGATTTTTTTCCCACGGGGGTCCCATTTTACGTCATCGGAGACGGTGTTTTTGAAGAATCTATTCACTTCGCATTTTAGTGAGGGGGGGGGGGGGTCCCACTATGTTATAGTTGGAATTTTGGATTTCTTTCACATGGGGGTGCAAATTTGTGATGTGTGTTGAACTGGTCCAATATCAGATTTTGATTGCTTTATTTGGTGATCATGATTATGTCATCTATATATTTTTTAATTAAAATCGGCCTTGTATTTAATTTTTCCAAATTTTTGTCTAAAAGATCATTTAAATATACTTATTCCACTTAAATTTACAAAAAGTCTTGATCCCATTTGTAATCCAAATAACTGCATAAAATATTTACCATTATATATGAAAAAACTATTTTTTATGCATAAACTTATACATTCTATGAATAAATTTCTATCTTTTATTACTGTATTATTTTTTATTTTGTCACAATTCTCCTCTAGAAGTTTTACACTTACTTCTATGGGAATGTCGGTAAACAAGGATTTCATGTCTATGCTTATTATTCCTAGCTCGTTATCTATTTTTACACAAAGAATAATATGATGGATGATAAAAGAAAAGAAGAATCAGATTTAACAAAAATTCAGAACAAAAAAAAATGATAAAGGTCAAAGATTTTATAAAATGAATTATACAACTACATTGACAGAAAAAATACATAAGGCTTTTAAAAATTATTACCACTGTAATTTGAAGTTAGGGCTATATAACAACAATAAACTAAGTAATTATTTAAACAATATGAAAGATAGAATTGAATTTTATGACAAACAAAATATAATTTATAAGATTGACTGCCAAGATTGTGAAGGGATTTATATTGGGGAAACATCCAAAAAGCTCAAAACAAGAATAACACAACACATTAGAAATTGTAAAAGTTTAAAAAAATGTAGGCGAAACAGCACTCGCCCAACATATTATAACAAAGAAACACAAATTTAATTTTAGCAAAAACAAAATAATAGAGACAGTTAACAACACAAATAACAGAAAAACTATAGAAGCCATATACATCACAAAAAACATTAATAAAAGTTAAATTTTAAACAGACATTAAAACCATAGGCAGCCTTTTCATGGACATAATTAAAAAATTACATTTGATGATATATACATATAAATAGGTGTGTGTGTGTGTGTGTGTGTGTGTGTTTGTGTGTGTGTGTGTGTGTGCTTGTGAAAATAAAAATTTATAAAACAAAATAAAATAAAAATCCTTCATAAAATAGCTATTTTATACTAATACACATGTCACCTCATGCAGGCCTCCTCTAGATGGGGGTAGAGGTCAAACTCCCCTTTAGTTTAGTTTTTAGTGACAGTTTATTATGCTTCCTATTTCCAGTTGGAGAACTTGTTTGGTTATAAGTTTCTTGCAGCACTAAATTCTTCCGAATTTTTACTCTTAAATTTTAATACATTATTTGAAATTTTAAAAGGTCTTTCTTTTTTAAATCTGTTGATACATATTGTTGCCCTCTCTAGCCTATGATCAGTATTATATTTTAGGTTCTGGATCACCTCCACTGTTTTTAAAAATGTAATATGGTTCACTTAAAGCCCATGAAGACTATATAATTATTTTTTCTCTTCATACTACTGAGAACAGAGAGAATCTGCTGTAGGGGCCTGTACCTGGACCACTGTCATTATTTTACTTCTGCCCAGAGCCAAGGTTAAAAGACCTATTCTAGCATTAATTTCTTCAAAATGTAATATTTTATTTTTCAATTTATTACTAGCCAAAAAACCAACACCATATTGTCCATTCAATGAAGTAGAATGCATAAATACTGAGCCGGATTTTAATTCTGCAATTAGTTTCCCTCTCCTTCTCACTTCTGCAAGCCCAACTATATCCCATTTAATGTCCTTTAAAGCATTTTCCAATTCCAATAGCCTATCATCAACAATGTTCTAACATTTAATGTACAAGCATTGGGGCATACTTTAGCAGTCCTAGGTTGTCTTATTTGCTATAACTTATTTGGCCGGTTGGTTTTCCTCCCCTTGATTTTTTTCAGGGTTGCTATTAGAACATTGAGGTAAACCTGTTTTTAGTACAGGGTAATAAGTTTATGAACTTTTGCTTCTTTTATGAAGAGCCTTACCACGTATTTCATCACTTCTTCTCTTGGGGGTGTTTTTGACGACAGTATCCTCTGTTTCAGTTTGTTCTCCAAGGCCTGATTCAGGTGAGATTCCTCACTTTGAAGCCTTTTGCTCCTGGCTTTTTCTTGTGCCTCAAGCTGCTCAAGACTATATAATTTACCATCCACAAGCAATCTGTCATATCTAATTCCACATATTAATCCTTATTTCCTATAGGCTTGAAGATATGAAAACAATTTACTTCTAATTTTTCTAATTTCTGCAGGGAGATCTTTTATTTCAATATTTTTGTGTTCCACATTGTTATTAAGAAACTTCTTTTTTCTAAAAATGTCATTCCTGAGAATAGATGAGAGTAATGTTACTTTAACAGGGGGTTTTTCTGAATTTTTATTTAATATAAACATGCTATTTATATCATAAAGCCTAATCTCAACCTCAGTGGCATAATTTTCGCTGAATTATTTCTCCATCTTATCAAAACTAAGGGGGCGAATATAACTATAACTATAAATATAACTAAGGGTGTGTGTGTGCATGAATAGGTTGTGTATGGATATATCATAAAACAATAATAATTAGAACAAAGAGGTGAACAAGCATAGACAAGATTAAGTAACAACAGCCTAATGCCAGTAACAGTGAGGTGGGCTAGGAAAGAGGTGTAATCTGACATATTTATTTATTGCCGTTATTTTAAGGAATTGATGAACTTTTTAACTAAAATATTGTCAATTAGGATTAGAGAGGTAAGAAAAAGCAATGTATATAATAAATATAATGTAATATATGGTTTTAAATTATATGTGTTTCCACATTTTATAATTGTTGTAAATTAATTTTATCAAAATGTAAATGTTATGTAACAAATTGTTGCAGTACACCTGAAGATGAGGCATTAAGCCTCGAAACGTTGTGAATGTTTTAATATATTGAAAAATATATATATCATAATGGAAGATGTGCATTTTAACTTTTAACAAAATTGGAATAAAATGAAGATTTTAGTATTGGACCCCCGTGAGAAAGAAATCCGAAATTCTAACTTTCTTATAGTGCCCCCCCCCCCACTAAACTACAAAATGAATATTTTCTTAACACCGTCCCCGATAACGTAAAATTGGACCCACGTGTAAAAGAAATCCGAAATTCTGACTTATTTATAGGTCCCCCCCCCCCACGCCACTAAAATACAAAATGAATATTTTCTGCAAAAACACCGTCTCCGATAACCTAAGATGTCCCCACCATGTGAAAGAAATCCGAAATTCTAACGTTTTTATAGTACCCCCCCTCCACTAAACTACAAAATGAATATTTTCTTAAAAAACACCGTCCCCGATAACGTAATATTGGACCCCAGTGTGAAATAAAACTGAAATTCTAACTATTTTATGGCGCACCCCCCCCCCCCAATAAAAAACGAAATGAATATTTTCTTAAATAACACCCTCCCCGATAACATAAAAATGGGACCCCCGTGTAAAAGAAGTCCGAAATTCTAACTGTTTCATAGCGTTCCCCCCCCCCCCCCCCCCCCCACTAGAATAAGAAATGAATATTTTCTTAACACCGTCTCCGATATCATAAAATTGGACCCACGTGTAAAAGAAATCCGAAATTCTGACTTATTTATAGGTGCCTCCCCCCACGCCACTAAAATACAAAATGAATTGTTATTTATTTATGGGCTCGACAGGCGCCTGAAGCTGCCCTTGGCCCTCTCAACCGCCCCTTCCCAAACATTTCGGTCAGCAGCATGTCTCATGGATACTCCAACTTTCCTCAAGTCCTCAGCCACGGAGTCCTTCCACCTTCCCTTCGGTCTTCCACGTGGCCTGACTCCATCCGGGGTCCCATAATATAGTTTCCTCGCGGCTCTACCTTCGTCCATTCTGATAACATGTCCCAGCCATTTTAAGCGCTGAATTCGCACAAAATGAGAGACTCGGAGATCGTCGAAAAGGTCGTAGATCTCTTCGTTCTTCCTTAATCGATATGCGCCGTTCTCTCTAACTGGCCCCATGATACGCCTCAATGTTTTCCTTTCAAACCTGTCAATCTTTTCGGCTAGGTTTTTGCTTAGGGTCCAAGTTGCACAGGCATAGGTCAGTATAGGACGGATAATTGTTTTGTATACGATCATTTTAGTACGTACACTAAGTAGCTTACTCCGGAGGAAACTTCTTAGGGCGAAATATGCTTTGTTAGCCCCCATTATACGGTTACGTATTTCTTCTTGTTCGTCCAGCCGGTCATTAACGATGGAGCCGAGTTACTTAAAACTGGATATGCATTGAAACGAATATCGTCCCACTACATAATGCCTTGGAGGATTTATAGGTGTTTTCTTCCTGAGCACCATTATTTTTGTTTTTTCCTCATTTATGGATAGTCCCATCCTTTCAGCTTCTCTTTGCAACCCTTCACAGGTCTCCTTGATCGCCTTGAGGGATAATCCAATCAATGCTACATCATCAGCATATCCAAGTACTTGAGTCGCCTTGCTGAAAATGGTGCCCGACTGATTAAGCTCTGCCCGATTCATTATAACTTGGAGGGCGATGTTAAATAGAAGTGGGGAAAGGGGGTCACCCTGTCTAACTCCTGACTTCACTGCAAAAGCTTGGCCCAGCTTACCATTTATTTTCACTCGACTCGCGCTCTCATTCAAAGTACAAGCTACAAGTCGGATTAGCTTCGGTGGAACTCTAATCTCTTCCATTGCCAGGTAGAGCTCTTTCCTAATAATGGAATCATAAGCTGCTTTAAAGTCTATGAAAAGTATCCATATAGACTTGTTGAATTCTTTCATTTTTTCCATTATCTGTCTCAAGGAAAATATCTGGTCAATAGTTGATCGATTCTTCCTGAAACCCCCCTGGTAGTCACCCAAACCAGGCTCCACAAAATCCACAATTCGGTTATATAAAACAACAGAAAAAATTTTATAGGCAGTATTCAGGAGGCTAATTCCTCGATAACTGTTGCAATCTGTGGGAACACCTTTCTTTTTGAGCAAGGGAATAATGACAGACTCTTTCCAGCTCTCCGGGATTTTTTCGCTCTCCCATATATTAACTATCAGATGAGTCAACTCTTCAACCAGTGCTGACCCACCAATCTTCAAAAACTCCGCTGGTATGCATCCTGAACCGGGAGCCTTGTTATTCTTGAAATTGTCCATAATCAGTCTAACCTCTTCTGAATCTGGTGGGCTAACTTCATGGTCATTCTCCGGGTCTCGAAAATCCTTATCTGGATACTCGTCATTGTCGTGGTGGTTTAGCAATTCTTGAAAATGCTCCATCCATCTACCTTGCACATCCTCATCCATGAAGACCATTTTCCCATCAGAACGCTTTATCATTGGGCAATTATTTATAAAACCTGATTTGATTTTCTTTACTTCACCAAAAAACTTTCTTGCCTCATTGTTCCTGCCGTACTCCTCCACCTTACGCCAGTTTTCCTGTAGTGCATATCTTTTCTTTTGCCTCAGAACTTTTTTTGCATTAGATCTGGCTTCCTGGTACTCCTTTCTGTTCTGTCTCGTATCCCTGTTCAGAAGTTTTTTCCTCTTTTCGTTCCGCACATTAATCGCTTCTTCACACTCGAGGTCGAACCAGGCGTTTTTAATCTTTCTGTTGCCATCCCTTCTACAATGTTGGCCGGCTGCATCAAATAGAGCTTTTCTAATATGGTTCCACTCCTCATTCACATCTCTTCCTCCAATTACAGCTGGGATATTACCTATACCTCTTTCAACGTCTCTCTGGAAATCATACCTGATTTCCTCTTCTTTTAACTAATAAAAATGAATATTTTCTGCAAAAACACCGTCTCCGATAACATAAAATTTCCCCACCATGTGAAAGAAATCCGAAATTCTAACTTTCTTATAGTGCCCCCCCCCCCACTAAACTACAAAAAGAATATTTTCTTAACACCGTCCCAGACAACGTAAAATTAGACCCACGTGTAAAAGAAATCCGAAATTCTGACTTATTTATAGGTCCCCCCCCCCCCACGCCACTAAAATACAAAATGAATATTTTCTGCAAAAAAACCGTCTCCGATAACATAAAATTGACCCACCATGTGAAAGAAATCCGAAATTCTAACTTTCTTATAGTGCCCTCCCCCACTAAACTACAAAATGAATATTTTCTTAAAAAACACTGTCCCCGATAACGTAATATTGGACCCCAGTGTGAAAGAAAACTGAAATTCTAACTATTTTATGGCGCACCCCCCCCCCCAATAAAAAACGAAATGAATATTTTCTTAAATAACACCCTCCCCGATAACATAAAAATGGGACCCACCATGTGAAAGAAATCCGAAATTCTAACTTTCTTATAGTGCCCCCCCCCCCCACTAAACTACAAAAAGAATATTTTCTTAACACCGTCCCAGACAACGTAAAATTGGACCCACGTGTAAAAGAAATCCGAAATTCTGACTTATTTATAGGTCCCCCCCCCCCACGCCACTAAAATACAAAATGAATATTTTCTGCAAAAACACCGTCTCCGATAACATAAAATTGACCCAACATTTGAAAGAAATCCGAAATTCTAACTTTCTTATAGTGCGCCCCCTCCTTACTAAACTACAAAATGAATATTTTCTTAAAAAACACTGTCCCCGATAACGTAATATTGGACCCCAGTGTGAAAGAAAACTGAAATTCTAACTATTTTATAGCGCACTCCCCCCACGAAAAAACGAAATGAATATTTTCTTATATAACACCTTCCCCGATAACATAAAAATGGGACCCCCGTGTTAAAGAAGTCCGAAATTCTAACTATTTTATAGCACCCCCCCCCCCCCCTGTAAAAAACGAAATGAATATTTTCTTCAAGAACACCATCCCCGATAACATAAAATTGGACCCCCGTGTGAAAGAAATCCGAAATTCTATCTTTTATATAGCCCCCCCCCGCTCTAAATTCGAAATTAATATTATATTTTAAATTTTCGACCCAATTATACTTACATATATAAAATTTAATTAATTGGTGGTCAAATAAGTGAGAAATTAAATTAATGAGTGGTCAAATAAGTGAGGAATAAAAGACATCATGTGAATATATAAAACGATTTTATCCGCTCTACTGGAAATAGTCGTAGGAAAAGTTGTTTAGCAATAAATGATAATTATCCGCTCGTCCCTGCATTGCGGGATCCACCTTCAGTTTGCGGCGTTTTAGCTCAAAATGACGGATAACCGCTCTGATATATCACGGTGCAGTTAGCCGCTCGGTGATAGCGGCTAACTATCATTTCGGATATATACATATCTTATATATAAAATTCTCGTGTCACTATGTTAGTAACCATACTCCTCCGAAACGGCTTGACCGATTTTCATGAAATCTTTTATGCATATTCAGTAGGTCTGAGAATCGGCTACTATCTATTTTTCATACCCTAAGTGATGAGGGTTGTCTACCCCTAAAATTCTTTTTTATTTTTTGGACAATTTTTTTTTCTTTTTTAATGTGGCTTCAAAACATACATACGACCCTAAATTTTCACCCTTCTATCACCAACCTCTATTTTTTAATAGTTATTTTAGTAATTTAATAATTTTTCTTCCCGCTCGATAACTGATCAATTATCAATTGGTAAGTTATCCCCGCGGCATTTGTGTTATAAGTATAAATTATTCTTATACATTTGTTATAAAATCCATAAATTTTTTTTTATATCGAAAATGTTGTTGAAAATGGTAAAAAAAAATTCGGTGGAAGTTAGATTTTTATTACAATTAGGCAATTTTTTTTTTTTTTATTGTATTCTCTTTTAAGAGCTCTAACTTTTTTTATCCACCATTTCTAGCAATATATTTTCGATATAATTAAGAAAAATAAAATTTTTCGCTTTCGTAAAACAGTCTAATATTTACATGTATATGTATACTAGCATTCCCCGCCGCGGCTTCGCCCGCGAGCCTTTAAACTTAATTCTGTGACTATTATCTTGGTATTGATCTAATATAATATGTTAACTGATGTTAAGGAGATTTAGTAGAATTTGAGCTTCCGGTAGGTGGAATGTTGGAGGGGGAAGCTGCCGGCTCGGTAGAAGAGAGGGAGACGCGCAATGGAGAGAGTTCACTAAAACCGCCGAAACAAAAAATGACTTACTCGTCGTGAACGCTTCATTTTTTGGCTGTAAAACATGGTGTTCGACGCCCAATAGGGCCTTAAACTCGTCGTATCAAATTCTTTAAAATGAGTCATAATTAGATATATTTTCTCGAAGTTTGAAAATAGATGTCCGTTAGAGTTAAACGACAATTTCGCCACTTACATTTTAGATATTCTTAGGGGTTACATTTTTGATATTCCTTTCTTAGTGGTTACCTACATCGCTTTTAAAATCTAAATTCCAAAGTTTCTAATCATAAGTAGTTTTTGCTCTGCGTTGATTCTGTCAGTCAGGACAAAGCCTCTTATACATATGGAGAAGTATATATATGTATATATGTATACATATATATGTAGTAGTCAGGCGCGGTTCCAGAAAAAAAAATCGGGGGGGGGGGATTGGTCGATAGGAAAAAAAAGTAGCACACTTTATTTGCTTATGTTTATACATTAAGTTCATATACAAAATTCTGTATAAAAAAATCTAGTCAAAATTAAACTAAACTTCCCTAGAAAACTCGTAAATGTTAGATGCGTAATTAATTTTTATAATTCATCCCACTAATTTTTTTTTTCGTCGGAATTTCGGGGGGGATTGATCCCCAATATCCCCCCCCCCTGGGACCGCCACTGGTAGTAGTATATATATATATATATATATATATATGGAGAAGTATATATATATACGGAGAAATATATGGAGAAGAGCTCGAAATAAACACGCACCTTCCCCAATCATGGGAATCACAGTGTGCCTAATTTGATTACCACTAATATTTAAATAATCAGTAGCCATATTTTATGTGAATGTCTATTTTAATACTATTGTAACGTTAAATCGATATTCAAATAAAAACATATGGTTTAAAATCTCAACAATAGATTTCCGTTAGAGTTAAACGACAATTTCGCCATTTAAGCCCCTTAGGGATTACATTTTTGAAATTCCTTTCTTAGTGGTTACCTACATCGCGTTTAAAGTCTAAATTCCGAACTTCAAGTTTCTATCATTAGTAGTTTTTGCTCTGCGTTGATTCTGTCAGTCAGGACAAAGCCTCTTATATATATAGAGATGTATGTGTGTACTATCAAAGATTAATACATTATTACTATAATGTTTTTCATTATTAAGTAATTCAATTAGTTCTATTTATGTGTGTTTTGTACAGTGAAAAATGCCAACAAAAGGCAAAGGGGCTATTTTGAGCCGTAATACAAGAAGATCTAGAAGCATGCGAAATAGAAGAGTCCAAAGAACCGAAGAACAAATCCAGCAACAAAATATTGATGCGCGTGTGAGCCTGACGCAATTGCGTCAAGAACTTTCAGAGGATACACGAGCTGAACGCAATGAAGTTATAAGATTAGAACAACGACAATCGCGCAGTTTCACAGTCCATAGACACAGAACAAATGAGCAACAACGCCACAAGGTACGCAAAGGGCACAGCATTTACATCTTGCAGGTACAGCATTCACATCTAATTCATTCCTGCGTCTAGCATTCCAGTATGAGTCCGATATTGAATATTATGCTCATTCAAAAGTGGTAATTGGTGCTGAAGACAAGGTATGCTCTCAAATTTAAAAAATAGCCAGCCGGGATGTGTTGCGCGTCAGGAATGGTGCAACTACCTGAAATTGAAACACCACCTGAACTATTGAACGGTTTACTTATCAGCACGGATCCAGATTCTAACCTGTTCCTGAAGTCAATTCGAATATTCAATTCATGCTTTCAAATGACATCATTTGGAGCAACAGAAATAGTTCGAAATACTAATACAAATGGTCAACAATAGATTTCTCTTCAAAATCAGAGGCCAAGCCTATCGTAAAATGGGTTCATTGCTGCCAATGCCAAACGATCCACAAATTTTTAAAGATCTACTTTATGGGCGGCGAGGATTCCGGAAGCGCACTTACCAATCCTGTGAATGCACGTTGTGACTACAATAACCTTGATTCATTTTTTGCCAAATGCATCGTCGGCGAAATGCACGCTCTATTGAATGAACACAAGGGATTGTTGAAAATATTCAAATCACACATGCACTAATTACAAAGCGATAATCACGCTATTTTCATTAATCTTGATAAAACACCGGCTGGAGAGCACATTCGTAGATTCAATGCACCTGTTGTAGACGAGGTTTGCTGGAATCATCGTTGGGGATCATACAGGTGCACAAGAAATTGTGATTCGTAGAAAAAATAATAATCTTTAGTTCATCACTGATACACACCGTTCATATGACGCTATTCAATATCCGCTAATGTTCTGGAAGGGAACGCACAAATATTAAAGATTATATATATATATATATATATATATATATATATATATATATATATATATATATATATGAATCGTGTAACTGTTAGTTCATTAATTGTTGTGAGCTATTAAATTGTATTAGGTATGTAAATTATTTGTGTTCATAATTTCTAGTTACCATATGTTTCAGAGTTAAGGTTCCATTCACATATATTTAAAACAGTCTCAATAGTTTCATTGTTAAACATTGTCAGTTATTAACGTGTAATTTAATTATTCATTTCAGAATAATAACATCTGTTAAACTAACTTACAAATTACATTACACAAACAGGTTAACAATATGGAACCTAAACTATTTGTCCATATAATCAAAAGGGGTGAAGATGATTATGAATTGGCTGGCCTATCGGAGGATAAGATGATATGGTATGTTTTACCCGAAGAGTACCAGAATTTAAGTGAGCACGCCGTATTATTCACCAAATCTGCCATTAAAAACGCAGTTTTGGGCATTAGACCAATCAATGGTTTTCGAAAGGTGGTCGAAAGTGTTAAAATAGATAATAATTTAAGGAAAGAGTATTTTGATGAAGACGGTAATTTTTGTTTTAAGAGTATCCCTTTAGAAGAACAAAATTCTATGGTAGATGTTTGCATTAACTCAAACAAAGAAGAAGAAAATTTTTTAATTAAAAGAATAAAAGAATTAGAAATCAAATTAAGTCACTCAAATGTAAAGTTTCATGAAGTAGAGAAAAAAATCGTTTTAGATAAATTTGATAAAATACAGAATCCGATGGAATGGTTGGAACGATACCAGTCTGAATGCATTAGACACAACATAACTAGTGACATAAAAATAATAGAAATACTTCGTTTTTTTGTTGTTGGCCCTTCTAAAGCTTGGTATGAAGCAAATTTAAAAAAATAGGTTTAAAGAATTGGTCTGAATGGAAATATTCCTTTTTAAGGGTATTTGTCGATAAAGGTTGGTCGAAAGTTAGGAAAGCATACAGTTACAAACATCTAGGGGGTTCCTTGGTCGATTACGCTTTAGCAAAGGAAAGATTATGCTTAGAAGTTGAATATAACAGTACAGAAACGTCACGAATTAATATGATTGTATTTGGATTGCCCTTCGACGTACAGGACAAACTAGATCGGGAAGCAATAACTACTATAGAAGTTCACGGAGTTAAGGAAACTGGATGATTCTTTTAGTACGATAAAAAGAGTAGTACCATCCAACTCAATTTATAAGAATTCTGAAAAAATTAGGGAAGAAAAAAATCGAAACAAATTGATACATTGAAAAAGCCATGCTCTATATGTGAATCTTTAGGATGGAAAAACCGATATCATCCCACATCTGAGTGTAGGAATAAAAATGCATATGTAACAAAAAAACAAGTACATCTAAATGAAGTTGACAACCAAAAAGAATTAGTGGAAAAGGTGACGATTGACATAGATGATGAATCTTTAAACTAGAAACCCCGGGGAAATTGAATTCGTTAATCAAAATTAATGTACTCGTTGATAAGAAAATGAAAATAACAGCTGTTTACGACAGTGGTTCAAATGTCAGTTTAATAAATCAACGAGTTATTAATATTTTAAAATCAAGCCTAATAAAAGACAAGAATGCTTTTAAAACGATTAATGGATTCAATATCTGCTCAGCCCGGGTAAACATAATTTTAAAAATAGGAAATATAACAAGCAATTTGGATACATATGTAGTGAAAAATAACAACTTTTCCTACGATATATTGTTGGGTTTGGATGCCATCACCAAATTCAAGCTTGTTCAAGATGAAAATCTAAAAATATTACAAAGAACAAAGGAAAATGAATTGGTGCACTTAGAAAACATCGAGAAGATGCCATTAAAAAGTTTTACTGAAGATTTTGAGTTAAAAAAATCTGTTATCAATGATAAAGAAGAAAATTTGAAAAAAATCAAATATGGAGTAAATCTCAATGGGTCAAAAGATATAAACAAATTTAAAGAAATTGTGGATCACATTAAAGATGAAAATAAGAATATTGAAATCTTAAGATTGTTAGAGAGATACAAAGACATTTTTGCAGTTGATAAATTCGATGTTGGCAGAGTTCAAACAAGGGAAGCAGAAATCAAATTATTAAGAGATGAGTATGTTACAATGCGTCCTTATAAAGGTTCTATGCCAGACGAAAAAGAAATAAAAACTCAAGTAACAAAGCTGCTAGAAGCTGACTTAAATGAAGAATCAGATTCACCATTTGCCTCTCCTGTAACTTTGGCATATAAAAAAGAAGATGGTCGAAGGACTAGGCTATGCATTGATTTTAGAAACCTGAATAAATTGGTTATACCCGAATCCTATCCGTTTCCAACTATTAATGATATTTTAGATAAATTACCAAACTGTAACTATTTTTCTGTAATCGATATAAATTCTGCTTTCTGGTCCATTCCGGTGCGAGAACAAGATAGAGATAAAACATCATTTATCACCAAATTTGGAAAATTCATGTTTAAGATTTTACCCTTCGGTCTCAAAAATGCTCCAGCAATTTTTCAGCGGATCCTTTCAAACATTATAAGAAGAAATAATTTGGATGAATATTGTATTAATTATATTGACGATATATTAATATTTTCTAAGACATGGGAAGACCATATGATTCAAATAAATCAAGTTTTACGAGTGATCAAGAATGAAGGGTTCAAGTTAAAATTAGAAAAGTATAGATTGGCTGCTGATTCTGTAAAGTATCTTGGACATTTTATTCAAGAAAACAAAATATCACCAGCACGAGAGAATTTAGTTGCAATCAAAAATCTTAAGAGACCTTAGGACAAATCTGGTGTTAGGAGCATACTAGGCTCAATCAATTTTTATCTCAAATACATTGAAAACAGTGCAGAGAAGTTTGAACCTTTGCACAAACTATTAAGGAAAAATGTTGAATTTGATTGGAAAGAGGATTGTGAGAAGAGTTTCAACCTAATAAAGGACTACTTGTGCTCCTCAACAATTTTGGCAATTTATGATGTTAATAAAGAAGTCTTTATTGAAACTGACGCCTGTTGTGGCCAAGATGTAATATTTAGATTTTAAATTATATTTTTATTTATTATAGGCAATATTTTGATTTATATGTAGTGTTGCTTTATATTAGTGTAAATAATATTTTAATTTAAATTTCATGTGTATATTTACGGCCGTAAGATGCTGTGTTTTTAAATTAGGTATTAGAGACACGTCCTTATCTAATGCCACGGCAGTAAGGCATTTGCAGTGGTGGAGTACGGTTGTTTTATTCTTTACGTGAAGAGATCGCAATTTATGCCCACATTTGGGTCATTCTTCAGGCAACACATCTCACACCGAATATGTAACTATGAACATAAAATCATCAAATTAATCATTGGTACTGGAACAATTCCACAACGTACCTAACTTGTATTATATGTAAAGTAATTTACATATTACATATGAGGATGAATGTCTATTTCATTATTCAAAATTCGTTATTTATTTTTTTATTCAAACAAAGGCAATAAAAAATAACCCTTTTGTAATTGCAAATATTAATTTTTGTTATGTTTTCTTTCTCACAATTTACAAGAGTTCAATTTATTTTAATTAATGTTAGGAGTTTTAAATTCTTTTTTTTTTAAGTTCAATTTTAAGTTTATGTGTTTTTATTTTTGTTTTCATTATTCATCACTTTTATAATATTGTGTATGTAGTTAAAATATTTGTTTTGTTTTTTCATTTCTATGTTATTAAATTCTTTGATTAGTATAGTCAGCTGCAATTAGATTTTTTTATTCCTTGCCTAACTTATTAAAAATTAATTTTTTTCTAATTTTACTGGCGCTATATAAGGCGGGCAGATTTGGTTTTTTTTTATTCGATTTCGCATTCGCTCGATATGCCTTTAAGTTTTAAAGGCATTGGGGCGACTTTAAAGCAACCACAAATAAATGGAAAACTACATCCAGTGGCTTATTTAAAAAAAAAAAAAAAAATGGACATTATCCATCTTGAGTGTAAGGTAATCAAGGATTCGATACAGTATTGGCAATACTATTTGATTAGGCGTGATTTTACGGTCTGCAGTGATCACAAACCATTAGAAAACTTGAAAACCAAATCAAGAACGGATGAATTATTAGCTGACTTAGTTAATTATCTGTCCCAATTCAACTTCAAAATAATCTATAAGAAAGGCAAAGATAATGTCTTAGCAGATTTACTATCTAGACAGCCTGTTCTAGAGTATTTTGAAAATGAAGACGCAATTCAAGTATCAAATCTAATCGAATTAAGCCAGATAGTGGATGACCAAAAGAAGAATTCCAAGGAGTTGAATTCAGCTAAGAATACTGTGAAACAAAACAACATTATTTTTAAAAAAATGAAAGATAGATCAAGAATATTTGTTTCAGTTGAGTTTGGCATTGAACTAATCAAAAGACTACATGATTATTATGGCCATATTGGTGTTGCTCACTTAAGAGAAAGGATAAGACCATTCTACTACTTCAAGAACTTGGAAAAATTAATAAGCAACTTTTGTAAAAGCTGTTCTGTCTGTGCAGAGAATAAGGTACGTAGAACTAGAATGATTGGTTTAATGTCACAGCTGGGACCAGCAGTCGAACCATATGAAATCATGTCCATTGATACAGTTGGCGGCTTCGCAGGTAAAAGGTCATCAAAGAAATTCATGCACACACTGGTTAATCATTTTAGTAGATATGCTTGGATTTCTACAAGAACAGGTCAATGCGCTAATGATTTTATAAAGCTTATTGATCCCATTGCAAAAAAGAATCAAATCAAAGTCATCCTAGCAGACCAATATGCTGGATTGAATTCAGAAGAACTCAAGAACTATCTACAAAAGAAGAATATTCGGTTAGTATTTACTTCCATAGATTGCCCTCAATCTAATGGGCTCAACGAGAGACTAAACCAGACCCTAGTAAATAGGATAAGGTGTAAAATGAATAGTGGTTTGTAGACTTTGGCCTCCGAAAGAATCCTCATCCAACTTCCTCTGTCTGCCACCTCCGTTCTCCATCTCCTCACTCCCATTTGCCGCAAGTCTGCCTCCACGTCCTTCAGCCACCTCAGACGGGTCCTTCCTCTTAACCGCTTTCCTCTTGGTCTCTCGTATAATAGTTTTCTTGGTATGCGGTTTTCCGGCATTCTCTCTACATGGCCAAGCCATCTTATTCTTGCCGTCTTGATGATCACAACTATATCGGGTTCACCAAAAAGGTCCATTAAATCCTTATTTTTCCTTGGTCGCCACTGCCCTGACTCACATACCGGTCCAAATATCATTCGGAGAGCCTTTCTTTCCCAAATCCTAATGATTTGTTCGTTTTCTTTGGTCAATACCCACGCCTCGCTGCCCTATGTCACAGTTGGCCTAACGATTGTGCTGTATATGTTTATCTTGGCCTTCCGTGAGATATTTCGGGAACGGAGCAATCTTTGGTAGCAATCAAACACCTACTACCTTAAGCCAATCTCGCCTTTATTTCTTCTTTTATGTCATTTTTATTTGTGACCACAGATCCTAGGTATTTAAATTTTTCGACCTCTTCAAAGCTTTGCCCACATATTTCTACCTTTTGCCCCTCACGGTGATCTGCCTTTGGCGAATATCTCATATATTTGATCTTTTGTTCATTAATCTGTAGACCGAGTTTCTTGGAAGATTCCTGAAGTTCCTCATAGGCGTCAGCCATCGATGCTAGTGTTCTTCCTGTTATGACTATATCGTCTGCATAGGCCATTTGCTGTGTCAGTCTATTCATAATTGTTCCACCTGGGTTTGTCCTAATGGCTCTTACTGCCACTTCTAAACCAAGGTTAAACAATGCAGGTGATAGCGGGTCTCCTTGCCTGAGGCCATTCGAGACATAGAATTCCCGGGATATGTGATTTTGGAGACTAACCCGACACTTTGTATTTGATAGGGTCATTCCAATGAGTCGCACAAGTTTCATTGGCATACCCAAGCCTTGAAGATTCCTTATTAGTTCTCCTCTATCGACTCGATCATAGGCCTTTTTGAAGTCCACAAATAAGCGATGCAGTTCGATGTCAAATTCATAGGCTTTTTCTAGTATTATCCTCAGTGAAAATATATGGTCCGTTGTAGACCTCCCAGGTCGGAAACCACTTTGGTACTCTCCAACCAATCTTTCCATCCACACGAGCACTCTATTGGGGATTGTAACAGATAAAACCTTATAGGCAGCATTAAGTAGAGCAATGCCTCTATAGTTTTTGCATGCAAGCCTATCACCTTTTTATATATGGGGCATAGCAATGCCGTGCTTCATTCCTCGGGCATTTCTTCATTTATCCATATTTCAAAGATTAGATCGTACATTTGATCAATCACTGCAACCATACTTTAGCAGTTATCCTTGGATCTGGTCCTGTGATCAGTCCGATGATCCGAGGCTCTTTCGAGAGGTGTAACTCCTCTTTCCCTCCTCCTTTATCCGGGCTTGGGATCGCAAGGTAGACTGTCAGGTAAGACTGCAACTGGTAAACAGCAGGCGGAGTTTGAACCTAGTTGATATATTTTGAAATGTGACCATTGATCTTTAAAGAAGAATAATTGCTCCAGATGTTTCACTTCATTAATGATGGCTGTTTAATCACAAATTGGAATTAAAAAAAAAAAAAAAAAACCTTGGAATTTTAACTTTTACGCGAGTGACTTGCAAAAAATTGACTTTAAAGGTATTTTATGTTGTTAGACAAATTATTTTTGTAAGATTCTTTATTTATTATTCTTTATTCTTTATTAACTATCTAGCTTTAATAAAAGACCATTATTGGCAAAATTAAGCATAATGGTGAAAGTCAGTCATCAAAAAACGAACTAAAATCAAAATCGTCATTCCGCCATGTTTAAACGCCATTTTGGGTTAGTGCGGCCTATATACTAACCGTATCAGTTATATACTTTGTTTTTTTATCAAAAATTTAAGTTAATCCTTAGCTTTGAGCTTTTGTTTTTATATTGAAATATTGATGCGTTCTTTCTTTTCTAAGATTCTAAATTTTATATTAGCCCTCAAAAAAATTTTGGTACTAGTACTGAACAGTGGCTTCTGCGGCGTTCGCTAAGGGGCCCTTCAAAGTAAGGCCCGATCTCCACTGAAGAAGACCCTTTTTTTTTTATTTACATATCTCTGAAGAGCAAGCGGGAGTCGAAAGCTGGGATCTATTAAAGCTAATCAAGGCACTTTTTAACTGAAACAAAACACGATGGGAGTTCGATAACATGACGGTCACATAACCACTCAAAACAGGCTCCGCCCCGAAGCCACTCTTGAGTAACTGTACCAAAAATGTTTTCAAACTTAATTTTTATTTTTTTTGAACACTGCTCGTGATACTGTGCTATGGTTGAGAATGGATTTATTTTAATTATTTATTTATATATTTATTTAATTTTTCATATTATATTACTATTATGAATTTCCAACGTGGATATAAAATCTAAACCTGGCAACTTTTTTTTCTCCTGATATTACGATACTATCGATGTACGAGTATACTGGGTGTCCCAGACCTAGTGTAAAAAAAAATTGGGTAATACTGCATTCTAAACGGGGTAGAATGGCGAAGAAACGAGTTTCCTATCTCAATCTGTTGAGGAGATAGAATTTTTTTTTGCTTTTATTTTTAAAATCTTACTTTTATCTAAAAAATGGCAGTTTTATCTACTTCGGTTTAGCGTGGAAACAAAAATAATGATATTTTCTTAATCAGAATTAAATTTCCTAAAAGATGAGTTAGGTTTAGTTATTTTAAATCCTCTTTCAGTAGGCCTTTTAACGCACAAAACACAAAACATTTATTAAAACTTAAATTTTTAATAGTTTTTGAAAATTCTTCGCTCCTTACTGGAGCACCCTAGAAGCTGCAAAATTTCCTAAAAACTGCGGAATTTAGTTAGCTTTTTAATGGTGTAACCCATGATACAATTGCACTTCACCTTTTGAGTCTAAAAGAAGTTTTTCTGGTGAAAAACACGCTAGAGAGTAAATACTTGATTGCTTCACGCATCTACTAGAAAAACTACTTGATTGAATAAAAGTATTAGTTATTTTATATTCTTTTCGATATGCATGAGGGGTAAAGAGTTGTGAAGGTGCAAGCCCTCCCTCCCCTCCCCCCTCCAAAAAAATAATAATCCTATTTATAGGGAGTCAAGGGGGGGACCCAAATTTTGGCTGATTACCAAATGTTAAATAAACGTACTTTTTTTTCTTTTTTTTAATACCTATAAAAAATAACAATTTAGGATTATTTGAAGTAATTATATACACCAACAGAAAAATGATATTTCATAATGTGCCCTGCTATCATTAGCCCTGACAATGATATCGCGTTATTTTATGTTATTTTTCTGTTGATGTATTTAATTTCTTCAAATAATTCTAAATTGTTATTTTTCATAGGTATTAAATAAAAGGGAAAAAAATGTACGTTTATGTGAGGAAGGGCTTGTCACCTTCACAATTCTTTACCCCTTTTTTTTACACTAGGTCTGGGACACCCAGTATACATCGATAGTATCGTAATATCAGGAGAAAAAAAAAGTTGCCAGGTTTAGATTTTATATCCACGTTGGAAATTTGTAATAGTAGTATAATATGAAAAATTAAATAAATATATAAATAAATAATTAAAATAAATTCATTCTCAGCCATGGCACAGTATCACGAGCAGTGTTAAAAAAAAATAAAAATTAAGTTTGAAAAAATGTTTGGTACAGTTACTAAAGAGTGGCTTCGGGGCGGAGCCTGTTTTGAGAGGTTATGTGATAAACACATTAACGTACATTTTTTTCCCTTTTATTTAATACCTATGAAAAGAAAAATTTAGGATTATTTGAAGAAATTAAATACACCAACAGAAAAATAACACTAATTCCAATCAGAACGTGATATCATTGTCAGGGCTAATGATAGCAGGACACATTATGAAATGTCATTTTTCTGTTGGTGTATTTAATTTCTTCAAATAATCCTAAATTGTTATTTTTTATAGGTATTAAAAAAAAAGAAAAAAAATGTACGTTTATGTAACATTAGGTAATCAGCCAAAATTTGGGTCCCCCCTTGACTCCCTATAAATAAGATTATCATATTTTTTGGAGTGGGGAGAGGGAAGGAGGGCTTGCCACCTTCACAACTCTTTACCCCTCATGCATATCGACAAGAATATAAAATAACTTATACTTTTATTCAATCAAGCAGTTTTTCTAGTAGGTGCGTGAAGCAATCAAGTATTTACTCTCTAGCGTGTTTTTCACCAGAAAAACTTCTTTTAGACTCAAAAGGTGAAGTGCAATTGTATCATGGGTTACACCATTAAAAAGCTAACTAAATTCCGCAGTTTTTAGGAAATTTGATAGCTTCTAGGGTGCTCCAGTGAGGAGCGAAGAATTTTCGAAAACTATTAAAAAATTTTAATTTTAGCATGCAGTATTACTCAATTTTTTTTTTTTACACTAGGTCTGGGACACCCAGTATATACAATTATACGAAATATCGAACGTGTTTGTATCTCAACATTCCTATTTCTTAAGTTGTTACTAAAGTAGGTTTCAGTATGGTTATATTACATATCAGCTATGGTAGCTTTGTATTCTTTTGTTCGGATATTCGATTTGTTTTTCTGATTATTTATTATTTTATTTGTTCATCAGGCAACCGAAGTAGACGATACTTTGAAAAGAATTCAAGCGCATAAAGGCGTTGTTGGAACCATAGTTATTACTGCAGATGGTTAGTAACTCTTACTTTAGTTATTTTAAAGTTAAGTGAGCTATTGTTGTATGATTCTCATGTTTGACTATGATTAAAATCTATTTCAGTTTCATGAATTAGTTGTTTCATTTATGCAGTTTGAATAATGTTTTTAAAATAAAGTATTTCATTAAACTATTAATAATTTATCATTTGTTATGAATTCATAAGATCCCATCAATCACACCATGCATGGAATGTGAAACTTATGGAGTAAATCTGTTATAGCCAATTATCACATTTGACTAGGTGACACTTTTTCACATTACTCTTCAATATCCAAACATTTACGTTAGATTACTTTTTATTTCCCTAAATTCTTCAGTAATCAGTATCTTCTAGGTGTGACCAATATGGTGCATTTTATTGATGCCCCGATCTTAACTGAAAGGACCCTTTTGGAGATTTATTAATTTCTGAAGAGCGAGGAAGACGAAAGCTGATTTCAAATAACGCTGATGAAACTCCTTTTTAACTTAGAGGACACAATGAGACTTGGCTTATATTTCAGTCACATAACCTCCCTAAATTGGCCATGCCCAGAAGTAGCGTTGATGATGTTTTGGTGGCTTTTGGCAGCCAAGTTTTGAGGCCCCCTTTATGTTACTCACAAAAGAAATTTGTTACAAGCCAAATTGACTTAAAAAATTTATGTCAAACATTGTCCATGTTATTGAAGGAGACTGAAGAAATTTAATAGAAATTTATAACTTATTTGATTTGCCTATAAGACTCTATATAAAGGTTCTATTAACAATATGTTACAGATCTTAAGGCATTTCTGTGTTTTTGTATATTAAAAATAAATTTAAGATAGTAAATCATCAAAACTTGAAAACAAATTTATTGCTATCAAAAAATTGCTTCTTATGAAATTTGTTAACTTTCCTCTTGACTAAAGTAGAAGGGAATATGATTGAACTTGTGGAAAAAACTTAGGTATTTAAAGTCTATTATAACTAGGAAAATTAAAATAGAAGATGGAATTAAGGATATTTTAAAGACGGAAGAAAGAAAAGCTTGTTTTTTTTTTTTTTTCAGTAGTGAAATTTATTTGTCTGCCTCTTCTTTCCAGAAACTTGAAAATTAGAGTTAGTGATAGTTTAGATACAAAACTATTATATATGTAGCTACTCGCTGGTAAATTTCCAAGGGGTAGGCCAAGACCAAGATGGTAGGATTGTGTATTGGTAGTGTTAAAATCAACTTTCGTTTGTTGATCCTTTTATTATTACTCCACTAGAGTTTGAAATGAATTTCAAATTTTAAATAAATTTTGAAATTATTTATGGCAAACTTTTCAGTTGTTTATACAGTGTGTCTAGCTTGTGGGACTCATATGAGAATTTTTACATTTGAATCAGAAATGCGGGTATTTCATTCAACCATTTTCTTAACATATTTTAAAATTAAATTAATACAATTATTGCCAACGTTCGATCCTGTTTTGTGATCTCTTTTAAGGATTGGAATACAAAGTATGATTGTGACCCACTTTGCGACGTAATATACTAGCCGCATATCGTTAAATAGGGTTCGATATTGATAGTGAAAACATCTATGCATACATCTTTAAAAAAAATTGATGTCTTGAAATATTTTAATACATTGAAACAATGTGTTTTTTTCATTATAGTGCGAGTTCGGAATTATTTAAAAAATGCCCTACAAGAGCCGGAATCCCCTTGTCTGTGGTCAAAAAAATCCTTAATAATAATAAATTACAAATTAATATGAAGTAATTTTATGAAAATAAATTGTTGCCACTTCCTTGTATTTTGATCTACCTCGTTATATTAATTCTTTAGTAAATCTTTTTTTTCTCAAGGTGTTGGGAAGGGAGGGGGTGATATGCGGGCATTATATAGGGTTTGAGAAGTCAAAACTGCTAGATACCCTTTAATACCAATTAAGAGCATGGAAGGTGCTTCAAATTTATCAGGTCTCATACCAGGTCTGCAAGTTTAAAATGTCGTTTATTTCTTAAAATATATACACAGTAATTTAAAAAAAAAGTATAATATATTTTATTCAAAGTACTGGCCCTCGCTTTCTACACATTTTGTCCATCTCTCGGGCAATTTATGGATACCATTCCAAAAGAATGCTTCATCTTTATTTGAAATCCATTCATCGAGCCATTTTCTTACATCCTCCAAATTGTTAAAGTGTTGCTCAGCCAATGAGTGTCCCATCGATGAGAAGAGATGATAATCAGAAGGCGCCAGGTCAGGTGAATACGGCGGGTGGGGTAGGAGTTCCCAACCAAGCGAAGAAATCGTTTCCTTAGTCAATCTGGCTGAATGTGCAGGAGCGTTATCATGCTGAAGAATGACTTTGGCGTGCCTGTGAGTCCATTCTGGGCGTTTTTCGATCAATGCGTGACTCAAATTGATCATTTGTTGTCGGTAGCGGTCGGTATTGACTGTTTCGCCGGGTTTGAGAAGCTCGTAGTAGACTACTCCCTTCTGATCCCACCACACACACAGCATTGTCTTCTTCCCAAAACGATCCGGTCTTGCACTCGATGTGGATGGTTGTCCTGGCGTTACCCATGATTTTATTCGTTTGGGATTCTGAAAATAAATCCATTTTTCATCGCCAGTTACAACTCGATGCAAAAAACCCTTTCTTTCGTGGCGTAAAAGCAGCATTTCGCACACAGTTTTTCGTTTTTCCATCTGTCGTTCGTCCAATTCATGTGGAACCCATTTTCCAACCTTTTGAATTTTTCCCATAGCTCTCAGGCGATCGGAAATGGCTTGCCTAGTGACATTCAACTGTTCTGCCATCATTTGTTGGGTTTGGGTATTGTCTTCGTCTAATAAAGATTGCAATTCGACGTCCTCAAACTTTTTTGGTCGATTTTCTCGTTTTTTATCAGTAACATCAAAATCACCACGTTTGAAACTTTGAAACCAACGTTCACATGTCTTGACGGTTGGAGCAAGATCGCCATAAGTCTCAACAAGAATTCGATGACATTCAGATGCCTTTTTCTTTTGATTGAATAAGAAAATCATGACATGCCGCAAATGCTCTTTATTTGGCTTAAAATTAGACATTTTTAACACCAAAGAAAGGTATGATACGTCCACGTAAACGACTTAAAAACAACTGACTTTTGTAAACAAATGACTAATAAACAAAATAGCGTTTAGAGATAAGCAAATCCTTCAATAGGCTAAGAGCGCATTCTATTGGAATTAAAACGACATTTTAAACTTGCAGACCTGGTAGTGAACAGTAACACTTCTGCTGTTATTTCTGGGCATGGCCTAATTTGACAGGCTATGAATGAAGTAAATTTTATTTCTTTTAATATTTACAAAATAAATAAATTTACCAAAAGCTTGGGATAGGCCCATCAGCTCTTGTGACTTGAATTTTTTTATATAAATCTAAATTATATTTAATGATATAAATTCCTGGATTTATTTTAAAAGAACAAAAGAAAAACCCAACAAGATAAACACCAAAAACAAGAACCCTAGATCTATGAATAATAAAATTTAAAGGCTATTGCCCTTTTCACATATTGATAAAGTAAATGGAAGTTCTGTCCATTCAATAGCTTCACTTCACCTTCAGGCAGTGTGTTCTTTCCAAACACGTCTCTTCTGAATTCTCTAAGAATTGGACAGACTGCTAGTAAATGGAAAGCATCCTCTGGTTCTCCAAGGTCGCAAAGTGTACAGATAGCACTGTTATCTTGGCTCCAAGGTTTTCTATTGAGACTAAGAACTTCGGTCCTCATCTTGATCAACGTGCTGATCATATGTAGGCTGTAGGAATGCTGGTCCGCTTTAAATTTCAATGTTTTGTAGAGTGAATGAAATTGTGCCTTCGCTAGTCTCTTATGCAATATATTCCTTTAAGGCTTCGCCATGGCCAACAAAATATCATCCACAGTTTTCTTTCTTCGTATCTCAGGTGTGTCCAAAAAGTTTTGGATAACAGTTCAAGTTTTTATGCAGATATCTCGGAGATGCAGAACAACGCCAATTTCTTTGCAATAATTTTCTTAGCTAACTTTTTTGTAAAACTTTGGTCAGGTGAGTTAAAAATCTTGAGAATATAATTGGGGTGTGGTCTGAGGGTATGAAGATGGCATCCTTCTGGTTTCTAATAATAGTGCATAGATAGGTGTGGTGTTGGATAAGTTAAACAAACGTTTTATGAAACCTCTTCTGTAAAACAGAATACCCATGATTTAATTAAAGATATTTGTTCTTCTATTCTTAAAGTTGGAAACTTCAAAAGTTTACAACTTAAGCCTGTAGGAAGAAGAAATAATGAAATCCGTCCCTTATTAATTGAATTATGATCGGAAAATGATATTCATTTAATAATGAAAAATAAAAGATTTAGGGATAGGGATTGAACAAGATATGACAATATTACAAAGGCAAGAAAAGCATAAATTTTTGTTTATGAGGAAAAAACTTATAACACTGAATTCCCACGTAAAGGTGAATGTCTGGAAAAATCATAGTTGAACATCCACAGATTCTATTGGAATACTGAAAAAGTTATATGTTGAGATGGAAAGGGAATCTTAAACTCTATTCACAAATGTGATCTGACTCAAATAATTAAAGATGTTTCCTCAGAAAACTTTGAAAAAACCATAGAAAACACTAAACATTCAAATAAAAATTTAGAAAACAGACTAGTAGTCACTTTGAACAAACAAAGTACTAAACATTGACTAAATAAGGGAACTCTTCCAGTTATGAATGATTCCATGGAAAAATTAAACTCACTTTCAATTTTTTCACATAATATATGTGGACTATGTAGTAAAACAATTCAAAATAATGTCATTCAATGTGGAAACAAATTTGATATCATTCATTTATAAGGAACACATATAACTGAAGAAAATATGAGGAGTTCTTTAGTGGATTTAGTATTAAATGGATTCCTGCAATTAAAGAAAAGTTTGGAAGGGCACCTGGAGGTAAATTATTAGGTTTCAAGAATAATTTATCTAATGAAATCAAATTTAATAGTTTGGATAACCAAGTAATAATAGAAATAGTTAAGTTTAAACTAACTATACATGTTACCTATTTATCTTAGACAAAAAGAGTGGAATAATTCTGATAAACTTTGTCAAAAAGTATGAACATCTTAATTTATTAATCATTGGGGACTGGAATATCCAAATTGCTGATTAACAAACACTGTTTGAGGAAATTATTTTTGATATACACCCATTTAGCAGAATAAGAAAATCAAAAGACTCAAATTTAACAAGCAATGGAAGAAAATTTTTGGAGTTTTGCTCAGATTTTAATTTTATTGTTTTAAATGAGCGGTCACCTTCTGATCTAAATGGTGAACTAACATTCATATCATCAGTGGGATGTTCTGTAAATGATTTATATAAATTTCTGGAAAAAGTATATTGAAGGCCCTTGACTTTATTGTAGGATGTTTACTTTTCAACATCAACCGATAACTGTTTACCTAAAAAGAGATAAAAGGAAAGAAAGAACTTACTTTTTTTTACTTTTGCAGGTCTTGTCCCTCAATGGGTTGCCTGTTTAAGTCAGAGCGTCCCTCCACTTCTCTCTATCCAACCAGTCCCCTCCTTCAAGGCCCCTGCCGACCATCTCCTCCTCCACGCAGTCCCTCCACCGGGTTCGGGGTCTTCCTCTTCTCCGTCTTCCTGGCTGTTCCCACAGCAGAAGTCTCTTAGGCCACCTAGGTTCTGGCATCCGCTGGCAGTGCCCGTACCATCGTAGTCTGCTCCTCCCAATCCTCTCCGGAACTCCTTCGGTCACCCCCATCCTGCCCCGAATCTCAGCATTTCTGATTCTTTCTAGGCGGGTAGTCCTAAGACATCTCCTCCAGAAATCCATCTCTGCCGCCTGTATTTTGGAGTATAGTCTTGGGTTAAGCGTCCAGGTCTCTGCGGCGTAGCTGAGGGATGGTTCGAAAATACTCCTAAAAATTCTTATTTTGTTTTCTGTCGAGATGACCGTGTTCCAAAGAACTGGGTGCAACATTCTAGTCACCTTTCTTGCAAGGCCCACTCTTCTCCTAACTTCGGGTTCTGATGTGCCATTTTCATGTATTATTGACCCCAGGTATTTGAAGGAGTTTACCCTCTTGCAGATTTTCCCATTAATCTGAAGGTCCGCGGCCTCATTACAGTTCACTGCCAGGTATTCGGTCTTTTCAAAATTTATTTGTAGACCCCACCTGATGTATTCTCTTTCTAGGTTGCTCAGCGCTTCTTCCAGGCCATCTCTGTTATACGCGACCACTGCTTGATCATCAGCAAAGAAAAGGGAGAACAACATATGACCGTTTATGTCTATACCTTTTCGTTCCCAACGTGCACTCCAATCCTTTACTGCTTGTTGGATATATATTTTAAACAGTGTTGGCGACATACTGCATCCCTGTTTAAGGCCCTTAGTAGCAGAGAAAGGTTCAGACAATCGAGAGCCTAGCTTCACTCTGTACTCGTCCTCACTGTACAGATATTTAACTGCATTTATTAGGGCATCGCTTATTCCTGTGCTCTTTAGGGATTCCCACATTTTATACCTTGGTACACTGTCGTAGGCCTGTTCTAGATCTATAAACGCTAGGTGTACTCCCCTTCCTTTTTCCATTCGCTTTTCTATCAGCTGCCTTAGGACGAATATACTATCCGTGCAGGATCTCGCTGCTGTGAAACCAAACTGCTCCTCCGGGGTGACAAACTCCTCTTCTAGTTTCTGCTTTAGAATCCTCCCAATTATTCTCGATACAGAGCTCTGGACACAGATACCTCTATAATTTCGGCATTCATTCCTGTCCCCTTTCTTATAAATAGGTATAATAAATCCTGTCTTGAGGTCTTTTGGTAACTCTTGCTCTTGTATTATGAGATTTATTAGCTTTGTTAAGACTTTTACAATTCTACTTCCTCCTGCCTTTAAGAGCTCCACTGAAATACCTCCAGGTCCTCCAGGTCCTGCGGCTTTTCCACATTTTGTATTTCTGAGTGCAACAAGGACTTCTTCTTCTATAATAGTTAGACCATTCTTGCCTTGTTTCGGTGAGCAGTTTTTCAAAATAGTCTCCCCAGGCCTTTTCACTTATCAGAGGGATCACATTTCCCTTTCCTTGTGTCCTGAGCGTCTTCA
Source organism: Aelia acuminata (assembly GCA_911387785.2). Classification (NCBI taxonomy): domain Eukaryota; kingdom Metazoa; phylum Arthropoda; class Insecta; order Hemiptera; family Pentatomidae; genus Aelia; species Aelia acuminata. The sequence continues at coordinate 86,923,648 of OU426980.1, read as the reverse complement.
GTACCCTCCATGATTCGCGGATCTTATTGTAGCCTAGGGTGTTGTCGATCCTCCTACAGCAGTCTTCCCATGTTTGGTTCTTGCTTTCTGCGACAGAACGTTTTACCTGCGTGTTAAGGGATCGGTATTCTCTCCAATCTTCATGGCTTCGACTAGATAACCATTTATTATACATCACTTTTTTCTTGGCTACCATTTCTTCTATTTCTTTGTTCCACCATTCTTTTGGAGGTCTAGATTCTACCTCTCCTAAGGCTTCACTAGCCGCTTCATGGATGCACTTTTTTAAATGCTCGTATATCTCTATTGCTTTACCGTCCCAATTATCGCCTAACTTGGCTTCCAGGCGGCGTTTGTAGAGATTTGCTGTGCTTTCCTCATTGAGCAGGTGTAGCTTATATTTACGTATATCTAACTGTGTGTATTTGGCTAGCTTAGGTGCCGTTTGCTTTCTTTTCCACAGTGCTATACACTTTGCTCTAAGCAAAAAGTGGTCACTACCACATTCCATGCCTCGCAGGACTCTCACATCTGCTACTGGTATGAAGCTATTCTGCTTGGTAATGCAGTAATCAAGAATAGACGGTCTGAATCCCGGCTTATTCCAGGTGTACTTATGTTCCTTTCGGTGCTGGAAGAAAGTGTTCTGTATTTTAAGGTCGAATTCCTCGCAGATATCACGCAACCTGAGGCCATTGTCATTTACATCTTCCTCACCGCATGTACCTATTACCGTATTTCCTTTTGCTTCTTTTCCAACTCGGGCATTCATGTCGCCAATTAGGCGACATGAAAGAAAGAACTGATACTAAAAAAGTAAAAATTTTACTTTGGCAACGATATTCAAACAGAAGAGTGAATATATCATTTTGAAAGAATCCTACAAATTAATAATGAGCCTGTTTCTTACGCGGGACCATTGATCTTTGTTGCGGCCATTTGAATTTAATGAGTTATTTGAAGTCCTTGATCGTTCCAAAATTAAAAAAGCACCAGGTTTTGACAAAATTCCTCATGAGTTCTGTAAATATGCACCCGATATATTTTTAGAAAAACTCTTGAATTTATATAATTCTATACTAGATAAAGAAACCGTCCCTACAAGTTTTACAAAAGCTTATTATCTATCCATTACATAAGAAAGGAGATCTGATGTAAAAAATTTACATTAAGTAACAGTAATATAAGCAAACTTTGATTGCATCCTTTTGTGTTAAAAAGGGTCTTGATTAGCTTTATTAGATCCCACTTTCAATTTTATTAGCTTCTCCTCCTGCTTACTACTCTCGCTCTAAAGTGATAATTAAACCCCCAAATACATCCTTTTCAGATAGAATTGGAGCCATAATAAATGGCACCGTATTGGCCACGCCTAAAATGAACATAGCAGAAGTTGCTCATAGCAACCTAATGATGTATGTTTACCTTTAGGTAATGTTGATTTAATATCACAAAAGATATTCTAAATTACCTCATTTACATAAATATTACATTTGGCTGCTTTTGAATGCTTAGTCTTCATCTTTAGTGCATTATGTTTTTTGCTTTTAGGTGTTCCAATTAAGAGTACATTGGATAATACTACAACTGTTCAGTATACAGCCCTCCTTACACAGCTTTGTGACAAGGCAAGGGCTGCTGTCCGGGACTTAGATCCAACAAATGATTTAACTTTTCTTCGACTACGTTCAAAGAAAAATGAAATAATGATAGCCCCTGGTATGCATTTCTTACACCCAATTTATTATTTTTATTTTCAATAGATTTATTTTTTATAATTCATTGTTATTTGTTACTTGCTAATAGTGTGAAACTTTTATAATATTATGGTATTTCATATTTAGAAATGATTGTCCCTACCATAACAATATTTTATTAAACAAAGGGAAACTATAATTTTCTTTTTCTTTCTTTTTTTTTTTATTTATATTAGTGTACTGAAAAAAGAAATTTATTTAGCATAAACTCAAATTAAATAATTATTAGTTAACTATATGATTATAGAATGATTATTAGTTATTATGATTTTAGTTAATTATGATTATTAGTTAACTTTATGATTATATTTAGCACAAACTCAAATTAAATCATTATTAGTTTACTTTATGATTATAGAAGTAAGTATTAAAAATAATGTAGATAATAAAAAAAAGTAAGCAATATAATAATTTGGAGGACAAAGGATTGTTTATGTAACACTTAGCATGCTACACACATTGTTACGCTTTTTGGCTGACTGATTCTTCCCTAACCTGTCCAAGCAGTCTCTTGAGCCGCTTAGCAATGGTTAACTTCAGCCTGTAGAGACTGCTTGGGCACCAGGCAAGAGTTTAGCATGCGTAGCCCGCTAAACTGTTAAGTTTATTTATTTTTTAAATATATTGAAGGCAAATTAAAATATTTAATTGAAATGTTAAAAATATTTTATTTGTGGTTTGGACTATTTATAGAGTATATAGGTGCTAATGAATGGTAGTCTCATTACACTTATCATCATCTGTCTCACTTAGTCATTTTGATCTCCAACCCCTTTATTATTGAAGCAGCAACCTCTTCTATTAAAGGGCAGGACTTTTTATTGTTATCCTGGGTAATCTTAGGTTAGTAAACTCTTTGACCCTTCAATATAAAGTTATAATGTCCCTTAGTAACTGTCTCACCTGGCTTAAGAATATCATCTGTTAACTATTTTGTTTTTTAACTAACTATGTACTTGATTTTAGACTCAATCACTAACATCATCATAGCCTACCAGATGAGCCACCTGTGCTAGGAAAACCTTTTTCTTAGTCTGGACATTGGAAAAACTTTATATATAATATGATTCCTTATTTTTTTATTTTTTTTTTAGCTTAGGAAGTCAGCATTGTTTATTATCCTTCCCAAGTGCTAGGTTAAGCAATATACAGTGAGTAAAAAAAGTATTCGTACACCAACTTTTTCAGTCAAAAATATTTTTATTTATTTTTTCAACTCGAAGTACCAATAGATAACAATTAGAAACTTAATTTTGCATTACTTGTACAAAATATAAAATGTTATAACTCATTTTGTAAGAATAGTATCATAATATTCTAATTTGAAGTGCAAAAAAAATATTCGTACTCTTAACTAACCCAAAGAAAATTTAATAAATATCGGTCTATATTAGGTTTAGTATTTTGTAGGGTACCCTTTTGCATTTATCACAGCTTTGAGTCTTCTTGACATTGATTTCACAGGCCTCTTGGTATCTTCTTGCCTAATTTCTTCCCAAGCTTTCTTTAGATTGTTTATTAACTCATTTCGAGAGGAACAATTATATTTTCGGATTTTTGATTCAAGGAGTACCCATAAATGTTCAATTGGATTAAGATCCGGTGTTATTCATTTTCACCCTACCCTACCCTAACCCAATACGGGTTGTTGCAGCAGTTGGATGTTAGGCATGTCTGCATAGCATCCCACTGCTGCTATAAAAACAAAAATCTTTTGAACTTTAGGCACGGCTGGTCTTCCTCGTCCAAGATTAAAGTGGGCTGGGCCGAGTGCAGTCTTCCATCTGTAGACGAAATGTTTGAGATGATTGTAGTTATTTTCCGCTACTAGCTGGGTGAAATCGGATTCTGTGAGAACGTAGAGTCCGGTTTCACAAAGCAACTTAGCCCTCAGAGCCTCGAAGGCAGTGCGGTCAACAAGGACTTGCTCTGCAGTTTCCGGTATACCACAGGTAGGACACAGGGGGTCCACGTCAATCCCATGGCTATGGAGTGTGGCTCGAAATGCCCCATGCCCTGTGAGAAATTGAGAGAGCCAGTAACCTGGGAGGATTTGGGAAATTTAGGATTTTGTGCTACATAATACTAACATAAAATTAAGTTTGTAATTGATAAGTGCCTTTATTTCAAGCTACAACCATTACAGTGAACTGTTCTGACCAAAAAATGGGGTGTTCGAATACTTTTTTGCCCACTGTAGGTCTATGTATCCCTATGCTGGGCTTCTTTTCTTCAAAAAACTTCCTGGGTTCTTTCACAGTTTTTCCATACTGTATATCCTGTGGGTAAACACTAATATATATATGTCTATTTTTTAATACTGAAAGATATATTGCTTTTTTTTTTAGACAAAGAATTTGTTCTTATCGTAATCCAAGCACCTGCTGAATAAGAAGATTTTCATGAGAAGTTCTGTCACAAATTTTTATGTTTATGTTTAATGATATTTATACTTAAATAAAATTAATTTATGTTAATTTTTTAATTCACATGTACAACGGATTGTTGCAATATTTATATCATTTTTGTTTGATACTCCATATTTATTACACTGAATATTCAACAGTAACTGTACACGGAAATCGTTTGAATATTCTTCTTGTTCTTTTATGATGTTATTTTTCTACAATGACTTGGTAGGTTTATTTTAGTTTTTTCTACATAAGTATTTCTTAAGCACTGTTTCTATGATAATATATTTTCTAGTTTTTTTCTCTCAAATTTCGTACTTAGTTTCATTAACCCTTTAACCGGGCGGGAGTTATATAGACGTCTTGAAATATTTGTTCTTTTTTTTATTATTTATATATGTATGTATAATTATTTATATATATATATATATATATATATATATATACATATATATATATATATACATATATATATATATATATATATATATATATATATATATATATATAAACATAGATACATGTATCTATGACTAATACCTCTGTTGTACGAAAATATAAGCCCCACCAGTTCCAGGGTACAACATATATTTCAAGGACGCATTTATACGTCCCGCCTGGTTAAAGGGTTATATGAATATCAATGTACAAAACCTATGATTTTTTTTTTAGCCAAAAGACTTATTAAAGTTAATAAGAAAAATACTAGATCATCAATATAATAAATAAAGAAAAAAATAAATATATTCAAAATCAAAATAGAAACTTTTCTATTGAAAAAAAAATTACTTAATCATTTGTGAACAAAAATATGAAGAGAAAAAGGGAAAAATTGATTAAATTTCATAATTAATAAAATAATATTTTTATTTATTGATACTGTAATAAAAACTTGCTTAGTTTTGATATTTTTTAAATGAAATAACTATACATTATCTTAATGTCTCCAATTAAATACCAGTTATTTCAAATGCAAAAGTATGTTTGAAAAATAAGGGTTTGAAGGAATCTAAAGAAGAAGAATCCTGGCTAATTGGAGGTTGGTAATTCAATTTGGTGTTGAGCTGGAAAGAAAATAATTTAGTTTCAAATTTATTAGTTATATCCCAGTAAAATATTTCCAATATGGCGGACATACATTCACTATCAAATGGTGCCTAAAGTAGTGGCAATGATAATTTTTTTAAATGCTGTAACTTTGTTGTTCTTAGTTATAGAGACATGAACTTCTATTCTAAGCATAATAAAATATCTTCAACTTTTATTTGAAACATTAATTTCACAAAAGCTCAATTTGTCAAAAGGTAAACAAAAACTAATACAATTCTTTCATGACTTTAGTATGATAATTTTTAATGGGAACCTATAAATTTAATGCAAAACACCCTTATATAAAGATTTTAGCACTGTCCATAAAGTTTTTATTTCACTGGTTATTTTTAAGGTTAGGTATGGCTCAAAGTGTTATAGATATACTTGTAAATCATAATCCAAAAGCATTAAATGAAATTGTAAGGACTCTCTCATTAACGTATAGGGTATCTTATTTGAGCAGAATCGGAGCTTTCATATCTTACCACCTCTTACGGTGTAACTAAGTTTTTGTTTTTTGGAGAAAAAAAAAATGGTGAAGGCTTGGGACGCTAGCGGAGGCATGGGGCCTCTGTTTTACTGAAGTATTAAAATTTCCATTTTTATTGTTCGTTTTGGCCATAAAATGCAGTAGAAAATAGTAACTATTCTCTACTACAGAAAAGGGAAAAAAACAACTGTTGTTTTTTTTCCCTTTTCTTTCTTAACTAGTTAAAGCTATGTAAATATTTTCGTGTTTAATGGACTTATTTTAAATGTAAAATAAACGAAAAGGGGACCAAAATTTGTTCAGTCTTAGTTCAACCTTCGATCAGAAAGGATCAACGTAGTGAAGGCTCTCCGAACAGATAAGATTACAATTTTACTTTATATACATTTATTACTTTCACTTACCTATATATGAAATATATAGTAAGTGGAAGTATTGCGATCGTGAAAAAATTCGACTTCCGGTTTTCAACGGAAATACACGTTTTGGGGTCCCCTGAGTCCAATTAACCAAGTCCCGCGAAATGGTCTGTGTGTGTGTGTGTGTGTCTGTGTGTGTGTGTGTGTGTGAACAGACTAGCTCAAAAACTATAAACCGTTCGATCCTGAAATTGGGTATTTAGTGTAGGTATATGCCCGCGATGTGACAGCATAAATTTCATCAAAATTACTTAAAGGGAGGGGGTACTTTACTTAATAACTTTTTAGGTTTTTTTCGAATTTCTCAAAAACGGCTCTAACGATTTTGATTAAACTGAGTATTTCATCTATTTATATGCCCGAAATATGACTGTAAAAATTTCATCAAAATTGATTAACCGGAGGGGGGACTTTACTTAATAAATTTTTTATCATTTTCACGTGTTTTTTTTATTTACTCAAAAACGGTTTTAACGATTTTGATCAAACTTGGTATTTATTGTATTTATATGCCCGAGATATGACTGTAAAAATTTCATCAAAATTGATCTACAGGAGGGGGGACTTTACTTAATAAATTTTGTATCATTTTCACGGGTTTTTTTTATTTACTCAAAAACGGCTTTAACGATTAACAAAAATAAGATATGAATGTAGAAAAATGTGTGACTTTGGGAAATGATTATTAGCAAAACACGTCAATTTCTAATCTAAGTAAGTTGGTAAGTGAAAGTTGTGTGTTGCGCGCACGCACCAGATTTTTTTTATTTAAAATAAATAAAATAGTGACCGTGTAGTGACCACATTTTTACCCTTACTCAATTGGTACAAAAAAGGATAGCATATGATCTCGAAACCCACTTAACATTTGTCGACCTACGAAAAGCATACGACAGTGTTCCATTAAAGAGACTGTGGGAAGCATTGGAAGGAGCTAGAATAAACAGAGGTCTTATAAAAGCTATAAAAAGCTTGTACATTGGAGCAGAATCGAGAGTGAAAATTGGAACAACACTCACGGAGCCATTCCCAACCTCTAAGGGCTTGAAGCATGGTTGTTGCCTTTCCCCAACACTTTTCAATATCTATATTGAACAGGCACTGAAATCCTGGAAACAGAGGTGCCGAGGAATGGGCATTGAGATTGGTAATGATATCCTCTTTACTCTTCAATTTGCAGATGACCAAGTTGTCATATCTTCAGATGAATATGATATGGAATTCATGATGAGGAGGCTCATTGAAGCATATAAAGAATGGGGTTTAGTAATAAATAGTGACAAAACGGAATACATGGCGGTTAACTCTTCTGTTTCTCCTCTCTCCATAGAGGATTGGACGATCCCTCAAAGTTCTGATTTCAAGTACCTTGGTGTCACCATAGCAAAGAAAATTATTGGTATATTAAATGGCATATTGTGGAACAAAAAAGTGTCTCTCCACATAAAGAAAAGAATATACAATTCTTTCCTCATTGCCACAACTTTGTACGGGGCAGAATCATGGACAGTGACTAAGACCCATGCAAACAAATTAATGGCCCTGGAGATGGACTATTGGAGAAGGAGCTGTGCCATATCCAGGCTACAAAAGGTACCAAACCAGGTGATAAGGAATAAAGTAGGGGCAGAATTGAACATCCTCAACGACATCAGTGAAAAAAGACTGATGTGGTATGGGCATGTTTTGCGAATGGACGAAGCACGTTGGCCCCTTCGATTGCTAAGATATGTCCCTGAGAAGCGTCGAAAACGTGGAAGACCACGCAAACAGTGGATAGAAGATGTGAGAGAGGACATGGCTGCCAGAGGCCTCACTGAGGAGGACAGCAGAGACAGGGACGTCTGGAGAAATTCTGTGATGAGGACCGGAATGTGACATTTGTTGCAAAATCCGAAATAAAAAAAAATTTTATTTAAATTATTCAGAATATTATTTTGGTTTTCTTAGCATAGTAATTCTTAGAGTTCTTATATTTTTAAATAACACCTATATTAATTCAAAATGTCTGGCACGAGTGATGGGAGGGAGGAGATTCCACCTGATAAGCTGAATAGTATTGAAAATAATTTAACTGTAAATGATTCGATAAAAAATTCGGACAATGAAATAGAAATGACACCGGTCGACGACAAAATTAATATGAAAGATAAGGAAAAAAAATCTGGTGCCTGCGCGCAACACACAACTTTCACTTACCAACTTACTTAGATAAGAAATTGACGTGTTTTGTTAAATATCATTTCCCAAAGTCACACATTTTTCTACATTCAAATCTTATTTTTATTAATTGTTAAAGCCGTTTTTGAGTAAATAAAAAACCCCGTGAAAATGATACAAAATTTATTAAGTAAAGTCCCCCCTTCGGTTGATCAATTTTGATGAAATGTTGGCTATCACATATTCAGGCATATACATACATCAAATACCCAGTTTGGTCACAATCGTGAAAGCCGTTTTTGAGTAAATAAAAAAAGCACGTAAAAATGATACAAAATTTATTAAGTAAAGTGCCCCCTGCGGTTGATCAATGTTGATGAAATTTTTACAGACATATCTCGGGCATATAAATAGATCAATCACTAAGTTTAATCAAAATCATTAGAGCCGTTTTTGAGAAAATCAAAAAAACACGTGAAAATGTTGCAAAATTTATTAAGTAAAGTCCCCCCTCCGGTTAATCAATTTTGATGAAATTTTTACAGTCATATCTCGGGCATATAAATACATCAAATACCCAGTTTGATCAAAATCGTTAAAGCCGATTTAGAGTAAATAAAAAAACACGTGAAAATGTTACAAAATTTATTAAGTAAAGTCCCCCCTCCGGTTAATCAATTTTGATGAAATTTTTACAGTCATATCTCGGGCATATAAATAGATGAAATACTCAGTTTAATCAAAATCGTTAGAGCCGTTTTTGAGAAAATCGAAAAAAAACCTAAAAAGTTATTAAGTAAAGTACCCCCTCCCTTTAAGTAATTTTGATGAAATTTATGCTGTCACATCGCGGGCATATACCTACACTAAATACCCAATTTCAGGATCGCACGGTTTATAGTTTTTGAGCTAGCCTGTTCACACACACACACACACACACACACACACACACACAGACCATTTCGCGGGACTTGGTCATTTCGACTCAGGGGACCCCAAAACGTGTATTTCCGTTGAAAACCGGAAATCGAATTTTTTCACGATCGCAATACTTCCACTTACTATATATTTCATATATAGGTAAGTGAAAGTAAAAATAACCAAATCTCTCTTACTCGTTTATATGAGGAGAGTGACTTTGGCCCTTATTTTGTTTTTGTGGAAAGCAAATCGACGGAAGGGGTTGGAGTAGGTCGAATCCATCCAATGACTTTAGGAAAGCTATTAAACGAATCCGCTCCGGAAATATATAATAATATTATATCTATTACCAAGTCAGGACATAATAGAATAAAAGTCGAAACACGATTAGGGATACATGCTAACGCATTAGTAAAATCAGAAATTTTAAAATAAAAAAAAATTTTAACCTATATTCCGCACTTTATGTTAGAAAGAAAAGGAGTTATTAGGGGAATAGACATTAATTTATCAGATGAAGACATTTTAAGTAGTATAAAAACTTTGTACTCCGAAACGCAAAAAATTATCAGAGTAAAAGGTGCATAAAGCATTTTTTTAACCATGAAACTAAAGACTACGAATTGAAACCGACGGGTACGGTTCTGATAACTTTTAGAGGTCAGTTCCTCCCAAATTACATCAGTATACACCACGTAAGATGTGAAGTGCACAGGTACATTCAATCTTTTGTTCAGTGTCGGAATTGTTTTCGTTACGGACACTTTACTACGCACTGTAAAAGTAATACTCCCAGGTGTTCGGATTGCGGTGATAAACACATTAAAGAACAGTGTCCCCCAGGTACTCTATTAAGATGTATTCTCTGCAAACAAAATCATTCTACAAATCTTTGCCCGGAATTTATAAATCAGAAAAAAATAAAGGAGTTAATGGCTACCCATAATTTGACTTACATGGAAGCAAAAAATTTACTAGAAGGTAAATCATATAGTTGGGCCGTTTTAAGACAGACACCCGAAACTTTCCCAACTTTAGACCAAGCAAATAATAAACAAACTTTTTACAAAACTAACCCCTCAGTTAAAAGTAAAATCAGTGTAAATAAAAGAATTCGGGTCTCAAGTCCGGATAAACATCCCGACATAGATCCTACGGAACAAATCAGACGAGAGATAAACAAGAGTTATACAGTACCTTTGTACCCTTCCAATTCAATCAATCAGTTGGCGCTACAACCCTGTGACGGGTCCTGGCCTCCTCAATGAGCCTCCGCCGTTCGGCCCGGTTTTGGGCTGCTACCTTCCAATTTTGGTCTCCAAGCAGGTCTCGGGCATCTTTTACTACGCCGTCCATCCACCGGAGCTTGGGCCGTCCGACTCTTCTTGGACAGTGGATTTCCTCCTCCACGACTTTTTTTGGAATTTCATCCGAACTCATGTTGGTCCTGCCCACCTAAGGCGTCCCAGCTTAATAAATGTCACAACATCTATCTCCTGGAGCAGCTCATAGAGTTCTTTATTTCTTCTTCTTCTCCAGCCTTCCTCATCCCTTACCGGCCCATAGATTCTTCGAAGGATCTTCCTCTCGCAGACCAGGAGATTATTACTATCCAGTGCAGATAGTGTCCATGTCTGGGAGGCGTATGTCAGGACAGGCCTGATTAGAATTTTATATAAATGGACCTTTGTTTTCCTGCTAATGAGCTAGCGCCGTAGCTGTTTCAACAGACCAAAATAACATCGGTTAGCCGCTGTGATCCTTCGCTTTATTTCAATTGAAACGTTATTGGTAACCTGCGATCCAAGATAAATAAACTCCTCTACTATTTCGAAGGTAGAGCTCTTCCAATCCAATTCCTTCAAATCCAAACAGTCGTAGATCTAAACCTATCGGTACTCTATATTCAGAACCGAACAAAACTGTTCAGATAACGGAGGCTATTTATTCAATAGTTAGTTCGATGATAGAGTAAATTTTATAGAATTAGAATCAAAATTGCCGAACCGTTCCGAGTCAATGTTTCCCCCTTACCGGATACCGCAATGTCTTCCTTTGCTTGATTTACCTTAAGTTAATGGGGATATTTGTCAATTTCACACATTCCAATCTACTTATCTCCCCATTGTTCACCATAATAACTGTCTAAGTGATGGGATGAAACTCACTTAAAGAGTTGTCTGTCGGGCGAGGCACTATCCGTTATTGGCCATCTGGAAAATATAGATTCAAACTATGCCCTAGCTTGGGACGCATTAACTAAACGTTATGATGACGCATCAACACTCGCCGCCCGTATCCTGACCGAAATGTTGAATTTCCCGCCAATCACGCGCCCATCACCCGAGGCTCTTGAAATTTTTTTAAAAATATATTCCGAGCTGGGCCAACAGTTGAAGACCATGGATATCCCTGATCTCAGCGGCTAGCTGTTGTATTTCATGGCCTTCCGCAGTTTGGATCCCGTAACGCAGAGGGAATTCAAATTTCACCATTCCGAGGACTTTCCCATCTTGGCGGATTTGTTAGGTTACATAAGCCGTCTCCGAATTGACTAGCTACCGCCGTCGCCGCTCCCGCTCCTACTCACCCAATTTTCAACGCTCGCCGATAACCGTTGCTAACCCTGTTCACCGCTCATCGGGTAGGAGTGACGTTCAATCTGATCACCTGATTTCTTCGCCGTCTCACTCTCGCCGTTTTCATCACCAGTTTTGCTCGCCGTCCCCCGATGTAATTACAAAATCTTATCCGCCGCTAACTTTATTAGGTTCTTTTGGGAATTTTTTTCCTGCCCTTCTTCCAACTGCGCAGGTCTCTGTTCGACGTCCTATCTATCCATCCAAGCTTCTTCGCGCTCTTCTTGACTCCGGGAGCCAGGTGAGTTTCATCACCGCCGTTTCCGCCTCCCGTCTAGTCTGTCTATTACACCCTCGCCCGTCGGAGTCAATGTTCTTGGGGGACCTTCAAATATTTCCTGCCCGGGGTACATCACCGCTTCCATAGAAGTCCCGAACTCCCCGTCATTAAGGATGCGATTATTTGTAATTAAGAAAATCACTGAAGCTCTTCCCACGTCCCATGTGGATTTGTCCCCATGTGGCCGACCCATCTCTATGTCAACCAGGTAAGGTTGACCTTCTGTGCGCGATAGATATTCTCCCCCTCATCATCCTGGGGATTGCTCCCGTAGCTCAGGGCGAACCCATCGCCCTCGAAACTGTATTTGGCTGGTGCATCATGGGTAGTTGTCGCCCTCCAGCCAACAAACGCCATATTACCTGGGCTAATGAGGTAATTGACAATGAAGGAAAGACTTACCGCCCACCTTCTCGACGCCGCGCTCAAAATCCTCCGCCTAAGCCTGAACAAAGGGCTGATAGCCTCATCGCCCCAATTTCAAAGGATTCACCTCCAGTAGTTCCCACTCCTCCAGAAGCCCTAACGATTCTCTCCTTTGAAGAATTCTCTAATCTCCTACCTCAAGTTGAAGCGCTTCTCAATAGTCGCCCGTTGTGTGCTCTCTCGCCGGATCCTCAAGATTTAGAAGCCCTAACTCCCGGCCACTTTCTCATTAACCGACCTCTTAACGCGCCTCCTAGTCGTAATGTTTCCGACACCCCTGTTAATCGCCTGACAAGATGGAAACTTGTTGATAAACTTCACCACACATTTTGGAAACGGTGGACGGTATAGTATCTCCATATCCTTCAACAACGATCTCGCTGGATAGAGTTCTCCCCTGAGTTAGCTCCGGGCTCTCTTGTCTTCGTTAAAACTGACAACCAGCCTCCTCTCAACTGGCCTCTCGCCCGCGTTATCGAACTGTTTCCGGGAACTGACAATGTTGCTCGAGTCGCCAGCATTCTCACTCCTACAGGCCTACTTAAACGCCCAGTTAATCGCCTATGCCCCTTACCTACTCAATAATGCCTTCCGCGCCTTGGGGGGGGGGGGGATGTCCAGTCTCAAGGTAGTTTGTTTAAATTCAAATATATTGAAATTCCCGCTCACCCCATGCTTCCAACTTACCACATGTAAAACAGGTTAAGTTCCTCATGTACGAGTGTGATTCAGTGGCAGTGGCAAATATAGGAGGCTACGAACATCTGATTTATCTCCCGCTGTTACGGTTAAATTTTCGTTGGGGCATTTAAATTTAATTTAAGGTTTCGTCATGGCAACAAAGCCAAAATAAAAATTATTTCTTTTTATAAGTCAGATCAGCTGGGGACTAAATAAAATAATGGTGTATATTTAATATGAATAATAGAAATACTTGTTTTTCTATGTCCAGGTAATATAATTAATTGTAAATAATTAACACGTTAACTGCGACAAGGGGTCATTTGACCCCATGCAGTGGCTTCCTTTACTGCGAGCCATTAAACGTGTATTTGTCGTTAACTGCGATGCTTGTCACGCATCCTGTTTTAATATTTTTGAGTTTTTTTTTTTTTTTTTTTTTTTTTTATAATGCACTACTTAATACTACTTATATATCGAAAAAAAATGTAAGGGGTCACTTGACCCCTTGTCACATTATAGTTTAAATGTTTTCCTTAATGCGGCAAGGGGTCAAATGACCCCTTGGTCTTTTAATACTCATTACACTTCATCTTACTATTGTTTTAGCATATTATATCAAATATTAATGAATACGTAAATAAAAAATATGTTTTCTATTTCCGTAAATGTTTGAAAGCGGTGAAAGCGACAGTAATTTACCGTGAATCACAGATTCACCTTCCTTTCTTGTTCTTCGACTGATTCTACTTAGTATTGTTGACACCTGAGCTCTCGTTTATTTGTCTCGATTTAGTAAATAATTTCGATATGTATTCACGTGGTAAGAAACTTGCCGATTTAGCCCTTTCACAGCGGAATTCAACTTCAAGCAAAGATGAAGGAACTAGTTCAAGTTTTGAAGATAGTTATGATTCATATAAGGAAGAAATGTACGGGCTGTTATGAAAAGCTAAGAACAGAAGCCCAAAAAAAGGTGAAGAAGGTCCGGACATACTGTGACGACTATGCCGACAACCGTCTCTTTGCTTGCAGTGCTTCAATGATAAACATAAAATGTAGTTTTCACGTGTTATTTTTTTTTAATAATTTAATTTGAAATATTTAGGTTTATTTTTTTAAATACACAAAAGTCACACCTATGTTCATTTATTTATAATAAAAACATACGTTTGGGTTTATTTTTGATATCTGAATTCTTCCTTTCATGAATTATATATGCTGACAATTAAGTAAATTAAAACCATATAGCAAACATTTTATGATTGAACGTAAAAGGAAAGAAAAAAATTACTGTTAGTATAACACAGATGTTGTGGAAAAAATAAGTAATAAAAAATATATTCAGAAGCAACAGAATTCAACCCTGCTTCTGTTACGAATTCTTGTACGTCAGGTATTTGTAAAAAAATGGATTTCACTTTAAAACATTCATCAATGTTTACAGAGAGTTAATTTTAATGTCTAAGGGAGAAGGGGTCAATCAGCCCCTTGAAGCAGTTTAGCGGTGTGGTAGCATAGGGTCATTCGACCCCTCGTCGCAGTTAACGAAAATCCCAGTTTATTTGCTTCGCAGCTAACGTGTTAATGATAGATAATATTTAATTTTTATTTGAAATAAAAATAATGGGTTTGAAAAATCGACTATCGAAAGGAGAGTTGTAGTGTGCGACCGAGTGGTGGGCGGCAAGAATAAGAGACAAGTGAAGTTTGCCAGTATCGTGAGCACATGGTGTGTTTTGGTTCAACAAAATTTCCTACGGTTTTACCGGATGCTTGTGCTATCCACACCGTATTGGGTTGGATCATTTTTGGTGAAATCCCATCAACCATTTCGAAACCTTCGTAACCTCTCTTCTTTCTGTTGACACATTACACGAAGATATGAAACGGTTTTGGGAATCCGAAGAAGTAGCAGTTCCTATACCACCAAACCCATAAGATGTCTGTTGCGAGGAATATTTCAAGAAAACATTCACAAGAGATAAATCTGGCCGCTACATAGTAAGTTTACCATTCCGCCCAGACGTCCCTCATGACTTGAGCCGCACCAAACAGTTAGCCATTCAACGTTTCCAGAAGCTTGAAACCAGGTTTTCTAAAGATCCATCGTATTTTTCAGCCTACTCAGCACAGATCCAGGAATACATACAGCTTGGTGATGTACACCTAGCCACAACCACATCGGATTACATCATGACTCATCACGGTGTTTCCAAAAAAGAATCAGCTTCAACTAAGCTCAGAATAGTTTTCAACGGTTCTGAAAGGATTTAAATGTTCACCCTTAAATGTTCACCCTCTTAAATGTTCACCCTTTAATGCCCAGAGAGTAATTGTCCAATTATACCTTGACGAAGCTCACCGGTTTCCGCTGGCTCAGAAGTGCCTTAAAGAAACCTATGTCGACAACGTGGTCAGTGGTGCAGATAATGTCCAACAAGCCCTCGCGCTGTATAGAGAATTAATTGCCTTACACCAAGCTGGTGGATTCACCCTTCGGAAGTTTTCTAGTAACTGCCGTGAGCTGCTTTCCATGATTCCACAAGAATTGCAAGATCAGCCATTTCTAGATCTTAACGAACCAACTTCGTCCTTAACAGTTAAGGTCTTGGGCCTAAAGTGGAATCCTCAGCTAGATGTGTTATGTTACTCCATTAATCTCCAAGATCCCGTTTTTACTAAGAGAAGAATTCTTTCAGTCATAGCCCGAATTTTCGATATCAATGGGTACCTGAGCCCTGTCACATTTTGGGCTAAGTATTTGATTCAACGCCTTTGGCTCCGCAAGATTGGTTGGAACGAAGAGCTTCCCGAAGACATCAGGAATCATTGGAGAAATTTCCTAGAAGAGTTACCATGCCTACAAGAAGTATATTGGGAACCAGGAGGAATTTTCTGCTCAGTTGATAGCCTTTGGAGACGCTTCTGAGAGAGGATATGGATGCGTGGTCTACCTTAGAACGGAAAATACATTTGGTGAAGTTCATGTCCACCGAATCAGGGCCAAGAGTAAGGTTGCTCCTCCCAAATCTATAAGTATTAATCGTCTCGAGCTGAATACAGCCTTGTTAGTGGCCAGGGTTATTGATTCATTAGCCAACCTAATAAAGAAACTTAAGATAGAATCCATTTTTTGTTTTTCCGACTCTAGAGATGTTCTTTTCTGGCTTCAGACGCCTCCACACCAGCTTAAAACTTATGTAGCCAATAGGGTCGTACAGATTCTGAATATTACCTAGCCTAGTTGGTGGAGTCACATACCTTCTGGAGCAAACCCAAGCGACTGTGTATCAAGAGGACTTACCCCTATGAAACTTCTAACCCATACCAAGCTCTCTCCCTTTTTGACAAATAAAGGTACACTCAGGGTGGGGGGAAGATTAAGGAATGCCCCCATACCGTACTCAGCCAGGCATCCTTTTTTAGTCCACTAAAACTCACATTTAGCCAAGTTGATTTGTGATCACTATCACAATTACTCTTTGCATGGAGGTCCTCAGCTGGTGCAGTCCTTGATTCATAGAAAATATTGGATACCATGTTTGAGAAACCTAGTTAGAAAGTGAATATTTCGTTGTATAAGGTGTTTCAAATCTAAGTTTAAGCCCAAACCTCCGCTGATGGGTGACCTTCCCGATTTTCGTGTAACTCCTGCCAGAGCCTTTCAGAGCGTCGGAGTCGACAATGGCGGCCCCTTTTTTATGAAATCATCATCTCGGCGCAACGCTCCCCGCATGAAATGTTGGATAGCCGTGTTTGTATGCCCATGTACTCACGCCGTGCACCTTGAAGCGGTAACAGATTTGACCACTTCTTCCTTTATGGCTACCCTGGATCGATTTATTGCTAGGAGAGGCTTGCCATCAGATATTTATAGCGATTGTGGTAGTAACTTCCTCGGAGCAGCTATGATACTCAAGGAGTTATATCTTTTCCTTAGAGATCACCATCATGATATTACCGACTTTCTTAGCCAAAGAAGCATCAAATGGCACATTATTCCTCCAGCATCACCTCACATGGGAGGACTTTGGGAATCAGCCGTCAAAGCTGCCAAGCGACACCTCCTCGCTGTTCTCAATGGCCAGGCTTTAACCTACGAAGAATTCCCTACGCTCCTGAGCCGAGTAGAGTATGCTTTGAACTCTCGACCCTTATGTGCAGCATCAAATGAGCTGTCAGATAATCTTGACTACTTGTCTCCGAGTCATTTCCTTAATGGACAACCCCTCCTTGCTCGTCCATAAGAAGCAAACACTCGCATAGTTTCTTTCAACAGACGCTGGGAAATGCTTTCTCGTTCCTTGTGTCACTTTTGGAGAAGATGGTACGAATACTTGCACACCTTGACTCCTCGCTCAAAGTGGTACACTCCTGGTGAAAACATTAAAGAAGCACAGCTTGTTATACTCCACGAATGAGATGTACCATTACAGCAATGGATCCTGGCACGAGTGGTCATGATACTCCCGGGGCCAGATGGCGTTGTTAGGGTAGTCCGTCTCAAAACCCCCACTTCTGAGCTGGTTCGACCTGCATACAAGATCGTACCACTCCCTTCCGGAGATTCCACCTTTTGATTTCCTTTATTCTTTGTATATATATTGTATATAGTGTTTAGAAGTCTTAGAAGCCATATACTTTGTATTTTATGTACCTTTAGAAGATTTTTGATTTTTTAAAAATATTATGGTTGTTTCTATTGTTTTCGGGGGTCGAGACTGCTTTCCTTCCTGGCCTGTACTACAAATTTCCTAGAAGTGTTTTTTTAATTTTTTTTGGTGAAATGAGATCATTTCACGGGTGGGGGTATGTTTCGTACTTTATTTTGGTACTTATCTCTAAGCCACTGCTTGCGGGCCTTATCTTAAGCCTGACATAGTACGGACCAGAGTGCGCTTAGCCTTAGTGAATAATAGATGTACCGCGACAAACTTGGACAAAATCGCCTACCTCATATCTCTCCGCGAACTCCCAGGGCGTCGAGAGGATCCAGAGAAACTACGTACCGCTCCGCCAGCCCAGAGAACCAGCGAACGGTGAGTACCAGATTTAGTACGATACGTTTTACCACCACCTTAATTACAGTCCACACTTTATTGAAGTATTATTAATTTATTTAATAATAACCAATCGGAACGAACAAAGTGGAGCCGGTATTATTATTTGTTTTGGAACCGTCTGTGTATATATTGATATGATCGGGCCATTTTTCTGAAATCAAAGATTTTATATATGCGTTAATGGTTATAGGAGGCAACGAATTGAGTTTATAAATTATTATTATATTAAATGTCTGTAATAACATGACATATTGAATCGTGCATAATGGAAGTTTAGTATTAGTATGAATATTTAAGGCTAAATGTTGGTATCTTATAAAGCTATCGAAGATAAGAGAAGTAAATTTTTTTGTTTTTCCAATAGGGCGAGGTTAGGATAAGAACAGACAGAGTGACTATTTTATTATAGCTTTTATTATTCCTAGTTTTTAACTTAAAAAAAATTCTATCTGCTAGCATTTGTCTTCTGAACTTTAAGTATGTTTCCCCAGCCTCATTATATAATACGTCTATTGGTGTAGAATTAAGGAGTCCTAGACACATTCTTATGCATCTGTTATGTATTCTGTCTAATTTCTTTAAATTACTATCAGCTGCTTCTCCGTAAATTGCGGCCCCATAATCGAATATTGCTCTTATGGTGCTTCTATAAAATAGTAGTGACATATTAGGGTCTGCCCCCCACTTATTATTATAACAGATCAGTTTTATTGTTCCCATTAGTTTCTCGGCTTTTTTGTGAATTTCTGTAATATGTTGATTCCAATTTAATTTTCCATCGAAGCGGAGTCCTAAAAATCTAACCGAGGACACACAGGGGAAGTTAATCCCGGCTAGCTCTACTTGATCTCCCAAGGGAAAGGCGTGTTCTCTGCTGAAGGGACATACCACCTGTTTAGTATTGACCATCGGCTTTCTCCGGTCTGACCAACACTAATTAGATTATGAAATAAAAAAAAAAGGAAAGGGAAATGAATGCATGCTAATATATAGAAGAAAAGAATGGTAGTGGACTGTATAAAAGATATTAATTAAATTGCTGGAAACTTAAAAGTTATATTTGTACAAATTAAAATTATTAAATACAGGTATTAGAAGCCAGTTGAACGATGATATGGTTGATGTGGATAATTTGAAGTTAAAGTTAAAATAATCTTCTTACTTGTGGTAGTCTTGAGAATACTTGCTAATTTTCGGGAAGAATGGCCATTCTTTATTACCCCTTGCCGCCTGCCCTGCGGCTGCCTGTCTGTTCTACTCTATCATTTTGTAGAGGAAATTAAGTTCATGAAAAACCAGAAGTACTTTTCAGTCTAAGTGCACTCACTGAACTCTACAGGTACTCTACAGGTCCTAAGCATGATTTTTGCAAGTGAACTTCTACCTTTAGGGATTTAGTTCCCCAGTTTCTCCATAGATGGCGCTGGGGGCATCTTGGAAACTGCCAAAATTTCGTTCCGTGAACAAAGCCGCCCACCTAAATTAAGCTTGGCTAATTTACTTGAAAACTCAGACTGATATCCCTATAGCATAACCAATAAATGATGATATACAAATATGAATACCACAGGGATTCAAAATGCATGACATTATAAATATCATTTATAAATTCAAAATAAACAAAAAATATACTACTGGATCACATGATTGATAGGACATGTATTTTGTCGCCGAAGGCTCCATTCTCTGCAATGGATAATAAAGGGGAATAACTGAATTGTGAAAGATAAATTAAATGAGGAAACTTGTTTAAAAAACAAAAACAAAAAACGAAACAAAACCAAAGGTGAAAATAAATAAGTGTAATGAGTGATAAATGAAATGTAAATGAAAAGGTTACTTCCACATGCGAATCATTATTCTGACGGCTCTGCCTCGTCAGAGAGGAAAAGGCGGACGAGAGAAGAAACCGGCGTCTAGAGGTTTCCTGATTTCCAAAAGCTGGTGATGGAGCTGTACCACAAGCAGGTGTAGTTCCAGGTACCGATGTGTTTCCAAAAGTATTGGTTGAACTGCTCCAAAGGCTTGAGTACTTTGGTTTTGGGCAGTGAAGGTATTGCGAGTGCCAAAAGATGGGGTGCCTGATGCTTGGCCGAAGGGAGAAGAGCAGACAAATGATGTTCCCGACTGGCTACCAGAGCTAGGTTGAGCCTGATTTCCAAAGGCTGGAGTTGCTGTAACATTATTCCCAAATGTTGGAGCAGAGGAAGGGCCTATTGCTGGTACTGAAGAACTACTACCAAAGGCTGGTGCGCTTCCAAAGGATGGAACACTGTTAGCTCCACCGAAACCTGGAGCTCTCGGACCTGCTGAGGAGGTACCAAAAGGTGATGGATTGGTATCACTCACAGTAGTTCCTTCGGGGTCGCCTCGATTGGCAGAGATGGGCTCTTCGATTTCCCAAAACTTCTGTAGCTGTGCCTCCACCTCTCCTTGAGATTCTAGGAAGAAGGAACAAGTTGTAGAGGGTATTCGAGAACTGAGCTTCCCCGTTACCACTAGCCCGAACATTGTAGGGACTAGATAGAAGTCATGTTTTCCTGAATGATGAGGAGCACCAGTAACGATCTGCGGATAAAGGTCTGCACCAATCAACAGATCAACGGGGCCAGAGACACCAAAATGGCTGTCAGCGAGCGGTTGTGTTGCATCAGCTCATCACTAACATTTGATGGAATATTGCTGCTAGGCAAGAATGTTGTGATTCGATCGACCACTACTGCGGTGATTGAAAACTCCCGATTCCTCTGCAAAGCGACTATTGAGCACGCAGTGGTACCCTTTATTTGTGTTTTCGGGACTGCTGATTCTCCGAGGCCAAAGATATTACCTTTAAATGGGGTGATGACGGCACCAATCTTCTGGGCGAGCGAGGTGGTCGCGAAGGTGTGTTGGCTGCCGGAGTCCAGAATGGCTCTTGCGGAGTGAAGATCTCCACGATGACCCTTGATCAAAACTCTCGCAGTACCGAGAAGTTCCTCAGCACTGGATGGAGAGGGTAGAGGAGAGGAACCAAATCCAATAAAGCTGCTTGGCTGCATGGTTTGATTTTCAGAGCTGGTCTTTATATCTCCAGTATCTTCGTGAATAATGGAGTGATGTTTGGCTCTGCAGAATCTACATGTGTAACGGGATCTGCAATCCCTGGTAGCGTGACCTGGCTTTAAACAATTACAGCATATTTTCCAGGAGCGCACAAGAGCCGCTCTTTCTTGCGAGGTTAGAGACAGGAAAGATGAGCAGCCGTATAATTGGTGCGTTGAGTTGCAATTCCTCTAAGCGAAGAATGAGTTGCGCTGCTACAGCATCCCGAAATGCGAGAATCTTGAGCCATCGTTAACGCTGTTTTCCATTGTCTCACGGAGGTGAATATGTCATTGGGTTTCGGGAGGTCTTTAGTTGACTTGAGGGACAACTCAAATTCCTTCCTGGTTCCAGCATCAAGCGCGCGAAGAGACAAGGTCGCCAAGACGAAGGCACATGGATCTTCTAATCTTAGTGCGTTGAAAGCTTCCACGCTGTCAGCAACGCAGCTAAGAAATGCCTCGTAACGCTGCTGCTCACCTCTGTACTTATTGCTGTCATATTCCAGTATTTTATTTATAAGAAGACTGGCAAGAATTCTGGGGTTGTCATATGTTGCTAGGACCTTCGACTTGTTCCATGCCTGAGCGTAGGATTGCTCCTCTACGGGAAAGCCTGCTAGTAAGGATGCAGCTTCACCTTTTAAGGCTGACAACAAGTAATGAAACTTCTCGATACCTGACAGATTGGGCTGACTGTGAACCATGGAGACAAAGGTATCCTTAAAATGAGTGAAGTGCAGGATATCTCCACTAAAGGTGGGTATCTGGATTTTTGGGAGAGAAGGCTTGGATGGGCCACCCAGGGTAGTGTTGAATGACTGACTAAATGTGTCAGCGTGTTGCGACTCTGATGATCTTTGCAGCTTTAAGAGGATGCTATCTGCTTCGATAAGCTCATCGCGGAGCTGATCCCACAATGCTAGCCATTGATCATTGGGAAACTGATGTTCATCATCTAAGTACACCTGGATCTCATCCCGTTGCTCCCATACGGATCTAAACTCAGCCCAACACTCTTTTGCAAAAGATAATTTGGCCTGAAAGCGATATGAGTCATCGCCTTTTATTTCATGCGTCCTGAACTGGGACACAAATAATACGTCTCGCTTGATAGCTGTGAGACGGCGCTCGAGGGTCGCTGCCTTGGCGACATAATTGGGCTCCTTAGGAGGCATAATGAAAAATTATAACAATAGAATTTTAAAGAGACTCCGCAAGGCGGCGGTAGGTAGGGGTAACAACGACTGGCCAAGGTCGCTGTGGTACAAGAGCAAGAAATAAGATGGGCACAATAGGAATAATGAAAATAAATAACTGAGAACCTGACCGTAAACAAGATTGAGATAGGCATATTATGAAGACTTCGATGTTTAAATTCAATTATGAAATTAAAATGATGAGAGGATGCCGGTAACCTGATAGAGAGAAGAAGAAAAAGAAAATTAAGTGAATTGTGCAGTGATAATTAATGAGTTATGTAAAGAGGTGACATCACTGCCAGAGAATCAACTGCCAATTCATCAAACTGAATGCCGGAGGTATTACCTCTTTGGTAATGCCTCGCTGGAAGAATCAGGTTACCTATAGGTCAGGTTGTTATCAGAGTAATGTTTAACCTGTTGAGTTTATTAGAAATTCATGCCAGTGACTGATTGTTACCTAATTATTGTTAATAGATTAAATAAATTGATTAATGAAGTACTTGTTTTGTAAATAACAATGCCCTGTATAAATTGTATGAATTTATAAGTTAATTATAGATGGTGAATTAATATGATAATGTGCTTTGGAAACTATCTGTCTTCCATGTACAAAGGTATTTAATGACAAAGTGAAAAATAAAAAATGCTTAGAACTAATTATTAAATTAAACTAAACTGAAAAGATATTGTAAACTTGAAATTGCTCAATTTGCAAGTGAGTGTTGGTGCAATAATTATTGGAGAATGTAGCCTTTACAATGATAAATAATATCAATTGGTATATTACATAAATTATGAAAATAACATGACTATAGAAGTTACATTTAAGATTAAATTATTTGTAATAATGAAACACTGGTATCCCATTACAGTCTCAATAATATATATTTTCAATATATATTTTTTACATTCTTTAAATTTGGTGGACGTTTCGGACTGTTGCGTCCATACTCATCACCTGCACTATGTACACTTGATTTTAGTTTTTTCTTATACAGTATGTAAACAATAAAAATTAAAGTACCATTAAATTAATAAAGATATGGTTAAAATAGATATGAACATGACATAAAGGTATGTCAAGTGTCAATTTTAAAAGTTACATAAATAAATACACATGAATCAATATATAATATAGAACAAAAATAAAAATAAAATAATAGTAAGATGGCAATAATGCTCACCAACCTTCTCGTTTCTGGATTTAAAAAAATTAATATTCTGATAGAATTTGTCATTATTACAATGGATGTTTGACCTGTGGGGGGTTTGCTATCTTTTTAATCCTAGTTGCTATATCCTATTTATTATTGCATAATAGTGCCTACTTACTATTTCAGAATCCTTTTTATGGTTGACCAGTTCTATTTCATTTTTTTTAATATAAATTGATTCAATAATATTTCTTTTAATTGTGTTACTTTCCTTATGTAAAATCTCTGCATTATCAAAGTTAATTTTGTGTTTGTAGTTTTTTGAGTGTAGTGAGAGCGCTGTGTTGGTTTTGGAGGATTCTTTGATATTATTTCTATGGTTATAAATTCTTGTCTTTAGATTAGTTGAAGTATTGCCTATATATGATTTATTGCAGTCATTACAAGGAATTCTATAAATTAGATCTTTTTGTTCGGCTGTTGGAATTTTATCTTTTGTTTTGGTTGTGATATTTTTGATTTTATTGGTGGGCTTGAAGGATATTAAGTTGTCTGTTATGTCGTATTCTATTAATGTTTTTTTGATGAGTTGTGATAATTTATTGATGTATGTTAGAGAGCTATGTTTGATGTAGGGTTTACTATTTTGATTAATTGGTGGTGCTTCCTTTGTTGTATCAGTAATATCTGGGTTATAATTTTTATTATTGAGAGGTTCGAAGAATTTATCTATTGTTTTTTGGGTTGGGTTTAAATTAGGTTTAATAATGTTACATTGGTGTATCAGGTTCCCCTCAGCTTGGTTCGTTATGTTTATTTTTTGTGAATTACTTGTATTTAGGTTAAGAGTTGTATGCCAGATTTTACCAATTAAGCTTTTAGGGTATAGGTTATCTAAAAAAATTTTGTATATTTGACTTTTTATTTCTTTGAGGTATATGTGGTCTGATAGTTTTAAAGCTTTACCTATGGTGTTTTTTAGAATATTAATTTTATGTTGAAATGGGTGGTTTGAGTGGTAGTTTAGTATGATGTTTGCTGTGTTTTCTTTTTTGTACCATTTTGTGGTGAGTTTATTATTGTTCCTATGGATAGTTAAATCTAAGTAATTCAATTGTTTATTGTTTTCTAATTCAGCAGTAAATGTGATTCTACTATTAATATTACTCAGTGCTTCAAGAAAAATAGGATGGATAGTTTTGTCAATGATTATGAAAAGATCATCAATGTATTTGCATATAATACTTGGAGTGTGATTCGTTTCATTTATTGCTCTATTGAGTATGTGGTTTAGAACTATGCCAGATAAGTTGGTGGATAGTCTCCCACCCATTGGTAAACCGTTTGTATGCTTGAATAGTTCATTATTATATGTGAAATATCCATTATCCGTGCATATTTTTATGCCTTCTATACATTCTGTATAGAATATCTATTTACATACTGTATA
Source organism: Aelia acuminata (assembly GCA_911387785.2). Classification (NCBI taxonomy): domain Eukaryota; kingdom Metazoa; phylum Arthropoda; class Insecta; order Hemiptera; family Pentatomidae; genus Aelia; species Aelia acuminata. The sequence goes on along the minus strand of OU426980.1, from coordinate 86,898,414 downwards.
AGAAAAAACTAAAATCAAGTGTACATAGTGCAGGTGATGAGTATGGACGCAACAGTCCGAAACGTCCACCAAATTTAAAGAATGTAAAAAATATATATTGAAAATATATATTATTGAGACTGTAATGGGATACCAGTGTTTCATTATTACAAATAAATCAAAGCAGTCTGACAAGATAATATGAAGAATAAAGGAGATCCTAGTATTCCTAGAAACTTTTATAGTTATTTTAAATACTTCAAGTGCAGCACCTTTAATGTCTACAGCAAATCAAAATTGTTAAAAGATGGTAAGATTCTCAATAACCTTCTCTCTACTATTTCCAAATTGATTAATTCCGAGGTTAAGTTGTTATATCTTAAATACTGCTCAGACAATTATATCATTCCCCATCACTTATTACATCACATATTGGACCTTGAAAACAACTTCAATAAAAATTTTCTGACATACCACAAACATGGTAACGTTTTCAATAACATTGGAAAAAAGATGATTTCTCTAGATAAAGAGCAAGCAAATTGGCTAATAAGAAAAAATTAAGAAAAAATGTCACTGATAACAGGCTATTTTTAAAACCAAAGTTTTATAAGATGATGATATAATTATATTAATGAACTTACTATTCAATGTGATATGTTAATAAAAGTGCATTTTAGATACTCCTGGCTAATAAACTTACAACTTATACTCTATTTGAAACCATTTTCATGGCGGTATAGCTAACATTAAATTTCTGATATAAAAAAAATATTAGTTCTGTTATTCAAATTGGTTTTAAATAGTTTTTAATGAATCAATTGATAAAGAAAATTAGTTGTTCCGGCAATTTAATTAGAAAGGTTATATGTTTGATTCATCCGGCCCGGAGGACCATTTGTTTAGTATTGACCATCGGCTTTCTCCGGTCTGACCAACACTAATTAGATTATGAAATAAAAAAAAAGGAATGGAAATGAATGCATGCTAATATATAGAAGAAAAGAATGGTAGTGGACTGTATAAAAGATATATTTTTAAATTGCTGGAAACTTAAAAGTTATATTTGTACAAATTAAAATTATTAAATACAGGTATTAGAAGCCAGTTGAACGATGATATGGTTGATGTGGATAATTTGAAGTTAAAGTTAAAATAATCTTCTTACTTGTGGTAGTCTTGAGAATACTTGCTAATTTTCGGGAAGAATGGCCATTCTTTATTACCCCTTGCCGCCTGCCCTGCGGCTGCCTGTCTGTTCTACTCTATCATTTTGTAGAGGAAATTAAGTTCATGAAAAACCAGAAGTACTTTTCAGTCTAAGTGCACTCACTGTACTCTACAGGTCCTAAGCATGATTTTTGCAAGTGAACTTCTACCTTTAGGGATTTAGTTCCCCAGTTTCTCTATAGATGGCGCTGGGGGCATCTTGGAAACTGCCAAAATTTCGTTCCGTGAACACCACCGACTTAGAGACCGAAATATTCAAACCCGTGTCGAGCTGCCATCTTTTAAGACCTTCCACTGCCTCCCCCAACAACTCTAGACAGCGGTTAGTGTTTTTATGCCCTACGTATAAACATATATCATCCGCGAATTGCAGTAAAGATATTTCCTCGGGTATTTAGTTTCTTAAGTTTGCCGTAAGAATAGCAAAAAGAAGCAAAAAGAAGTTTGAGTATACAGGAACTTAATGAAATTGGTCTGAAGGAAGTAGCCAATTGTGGGTCCTTACCTGGTTTGAGAATCGGTATAATACAATATTCCCGCCAAGATTCTGTTATTAGATTATTGTGCCATATATTATTGAATACTTTTAATAAAATGATTTTTGATTGTATAGGTAACTTGTGTAGCATTGAATAGTGAATATTGTCTTTACCGGGGGAGCTATTAGAATTATTTTTTAATGACTGAAGAAGTTCTGGCAAAATAAAATTATCTGATAGTATTTCGTGATTTTCGTCAAAATCTTTATCATTATCTCTTCCTTGATTCATTTGGGATGCTACTAAAGGATGGGCTAAAATGTCTAAAAATTCCTCGCACCAGTTTCCTATGAGGGGAATCAATTTATTAGAGGTTTTTCGATTTTTTAGAACGGATAATTTTGTCCATATTTCTTTAATAGGGTTACTTTTATTAATACTCGAAGTAAATAATCTCCATGACTCTCTTTTCTTGTTTTTGGTAACATTTTTGAATTCTGCATCTGACCTTCGATATTTTATGAGATTAACTGAGGTAGGGTTATTTTTATACATTCTGAAAGCAGCATTCCTTCGATTAAGGAATAGCGCACATTCGTCATCCCACCAACTTCTACTAAATTTTTTATTGAAAAATGGTTTATATGATGGTATCGTGCGTTCACATGCTTTATTAAGATATTTTACAAATTCATTGTATGTTGGGTTATCCGGAAGTGATGCAATATTTTCTAACTTAATTCATTAAAGTAGATAATATACAGGAAATTGTTGTTATCTATTGAAAGGAGTACCTAACACATAAAGAACAGGCTGCATTATCATATAAGTTAAATTGATTGATTACGAAAAATTATTTGATATAAAGTCTATTTAATAAAAAGAAAATAAATTGGTGGTGTGATTGTGGAAAATTTACAAATAGCAAACAAACTATTTTATTTGTAGACTACGTTGTGATACAACAATGCAATTCATCTTATGTGTTAATTTAACAAGATATAAAATATACATAAAAAAATAATTATGACCCAGAACTGAGCCTTGGGCCGCTCCTAAAAAAAAAAATTGGATTTAGGCTTAAACCTTTTAAGGGTAGAGGTTATATCCTCAAGTGAAAGATTACTGATTCCAAGAATTTCCGTTTGTTTACATATTTATTCTATTCACTCTTTGTCAAATGTGGTATTATGTTTCTTCAAATGTTTGTGTATTTTTTTTATAGGTTTAGAAAATGTCTCTGAGAAGGTCTAAGCAATTCTATAAGTTACTAATGCATTTTATTCTTGTTTACTCTCATCTATTCATTCCAGTCCAATAAATAAATTATAATAAATGCATTTAACTGATAAAAATACCTTCAATAGCTTAATAATTTAATAATAAATATATTCTAAATTAACCCTGGATTGACACTGCCATTGACATTTACGGTAATGACACCGTGGGGTAAATTTTACTCCATACTTTGGAAAAGTTTAAAAGAATAATATATAATAGAAAGAATATAAATTTCAATTTTTTTTTGCTTTTTTCCATACAACAACAATGTATTAGAATAGGAACATTAAAAAATAAATGCGAACAATAATAAAACTGCAAAATATTTATTAAAATTCACAAAATAGCTAGGAATCAATATTGTTCATACACCAAACAATTATCCTAAAAAAAAATACAAAATATTACTAAACTGATAATATTTTTTAAGAACAATAAACTAGAATGATCAAACAGCCATAGAAAATAGGAACTTTAGGAAAATACAATGTTCTGTCCAATTGAGACTCGTTAACATTCAATACATTTTGGTGCTCGGTGATCGCGGCACATCGCCCTTTTACACATAGAGCATAGCATTTTAGTCTTCCTGTCCTCTTTTCTGTCACAAAATGAACATCTCACGGGTTTATCCAAGGTAACGAAGGATGTTGAAGATCCATCGGAAGTTGATTCGTCTCCCAAAACAACAAGCATCAGTGTCTTCAATGGTTTTGGTATGTTCTCTAGTTGGGCTCTTACTTCCACATGAGATTTCAGCAGTTGGTAGCCCAAATCAAAGAGAAAATCTTTTCTGTACACTTTTGTTTGCCAGTTCACAATGCCGTGTAAGACAAAAGCATTAACACCTGCTTGATCCAACATCCCCATAAGAAAACGGAGGGGCCATCTTTGAGATTTTCTAGCCACAGAATAAGTATGGCAAAGTTGATCAAATGAATCGGTTCCGCCTTTAGTAGCATTATACTTCATTATAATTTCCGGTTTGTTAATATCAGTGTTAATGGCGTTATCATAATGGAGGGTTGATAACAAAAGGACCACTTTATTCTTTTTAGGAGTGTAGGACACCAGAGTTTTATTGTGATCAAAACCAAACCTAGATGTTCCCTCATCATACCCTTTTGCAATAAAAGATGAGGGCACTTCCACCTTATTTTTTCGAAGTGTTCCAACAGCTGTAAGTCCCAGATTCCACAAGTCTTCAAACAAAGCCACGGATGAAAACCAGTTATCCATCGTGACATTGCGGTTAGTAAATTGAATCGGCAAAGTCAATTTGTTGACATAGTATGAAGGGACTGATTCATTTTTTGGTACAGTCAACTTTCCGACGTATGGTATTGCATTTGTCATATAGTACGTGTAGGAGTCATTCATCATGAGGATCTTCAAACCGTACTTATCAGGTTTTGAAGAAATGTAAACACGGAATGGGGCTTTTCCTCTAAATCCAAGTAACAGCTCATCTACAGTGACATATTCAAATGGCGTGTAAAACTTCTGACAATTACCTATGAATATATCCCAAATCTCACGACAAGGCGCCAATTTATCCAAAGTATAACGAGCTTTCCTGGAAATCTTGTCGTCAAACCGTAATGCATATGTCAAAAAATAAAATCTTTGCATGCACATGGTCGCTCTGAAAACTGGTAAGCCTTTCTGTTGTGACCACAGATCAATAACAGTTAGGTGATTGGATTTGTTGGCACCAGCAATGTAAAGCAAACCGATATATGCTTTTATTTCTCTAGCATCAGTTGGTCTATGATACGATTGAGGTTCATTGCACAACAATCGTCTCCGTTCAATTTCTTCGTTTGTGTGCATCACAACTATGTCAATGATTTGAGAGTCGAACAACAAATCCCAGCCCTGTTGCGGAGAGGTGTTATTTTTAGCATCCCCTTGAGGACCTGGGCGCCCTGAGACAATGTTCCTCTTAGTTTGTCTGCCTTTCGTAGATGGTACACTTTTCTTCCAAGTACATCCATTTTTACCAACATAAACCTCCATTTTTGGTACTTTTTGTGGAGGTTCTATATGTGCACCTTCTATATGTTTAATATGTGAAGCTTTTGACGTACCTGGAAAAATGTTGCTTAATACAGGGACTTTCTCTAGCGAGAAATCTTCGACCTCTTCTTCAGAAGCTGAAGGCTCTCTTTCTTCCTCTTCATCTTCCGAACAGCTGTCGTTTTCAACAGGATTTTCTTGTTCTTCTTTCTCTAATTCTTCCAAAATACGCCTAATGTCTTCTGGGTCACTGTACCGTTTGGTGGAGGCCATTTTGGCACTTGAAACACCGTAACATAAAAGTGATCGAACCGATAAGATTTATCAGATGAGCGTAAAAGTTATCCGTTAACTATACCGTGGGGTAAAAAATACCCCATACACAACTCGCGACCTTTTCATGCACCGATTAGCAGACAACTGGCTTTGTTTATATTAGGTTATACCAGATAAGGCACTTCCGAGTATTTAGGAAGAAGGAGGGAGTCTCTGTGATTCCCATAAATTAAGAAACACGCCATAGAACAAAGTGTGGTGTATTTTTCACCCCACGGTGTCAATCCAGGGTTAAAAGAAACAAAAATATGGCGAAGAATGCTCCTGAAAAATAATAAAATAGCCAAAAAAAATTGTTAATGTGGGCCGATGTTAACATTAGTAGTTGACCTGTTTTTTTTCTTGATTGAAAGAGATAATCTTCACTGTATTATTACAAAAAAATAGAACACACAATTTAATGTATATATAATTTAAATGTAAATTTAAGACAGCGTAGTAAATGCAAGATTCATAGGGATATGCAGGTACAAAAGATAACCAACAACCAATCAGAGTTTATTACAAAATATTTTGTCCGGCCATTTAGCCCTGAAGAAGACCACTGTTAGTTCAAAAAGTAACCTACAATTTAAAATATTCTTACTATTTCTAAATCTTATTACCACCACTCTGGTCCACTTTTTTCAATATATAAGGTAAAGTATTAATTATGCAATATTTAATTACGAATTGGAGAAGAATGACTTTCTGGTTTAAATAATTTTAATTATTTAATCATCCCAGGTTCACGAAAACAATGATATTATTCCCCAACCCTTCAAACACAACGTTTTGGTAACAGCTTTAATTAGGTCATATATCTGACACCTAATTAAAGCTGTTTTACGTTTTCTTTTCGCCACCTGTGACATTTTTATGATAAAAGTACAAAAAAATACTCTTATTGTTTTGTTACTATTTCATTTCTTATTAGTTTAAGTAGAAGTTATAAGTTGTAAAAATGGAAATTATACTCTATCATTACTATTGGTTACTATAAAAAAAAAAAAAAAACAACTGCCAGTGCTATTATTTGGTAGCTTGGGAACTTGTATTTGTGCACTAATAAAACAGTTTTTTTATAAAATTTGACTCTGAAGGTCTTGGATTTATAAAAAACATCGATGTTATTCTCAAAACATCTACGTTAAAGTATACTTGTTTTTGTCAAAAACCTCGATGTTAATACATATTTGTTTTTATCCAAAACATCGATGTTATTGTCAAAACATCCTAGATAAAGTATACTTGTTTTTGTTCAAAACATCAATGTTAAAAAATATCTGTTGTTCTCCAAAACATCGATGTTGAAGTATACTGGTTTTTGTTCAAAACATCGATATTAAAACATATTTGTTTTTATCCAAAACATCGATGTTATTGTCTAAACATCGATCTTAAAATATACTTGTTTTTGTTCAAAACATCAATGTTAAAAAATATTTGTTGTTCTCCAAAACATCGATGTCAAAATATACTTGTCCAAAACATGGATTTTAACACTTATAACAAAAAACAACCATATATATGATGATAGGTTTATAATAAAATTTGACTCTGAAGGTCTTTATAAAAAACATTGATGTTATTCTCAAAACATCTACGTTAAAGTATACTTGTTTTTGTTCAAAACATCAATGTTAAAAAATATCTGTTGTTCTCCAAAACATCGATGTTGAAGTATACTGGTTTTTGTTCAAAACATCGATATTAAAACATATTTGTTTTTATCCAAAACATCGATGATATTGTCTAAACATCGATGTTAAAATATACTTATTTTTGTCCTAAACATCGATGTTAAAAAATATTTGTTGTTCTCCAAAACATCAAAGTTATTTTCTAAGCATCAATGTTAAAATATACTTGTTTTTGTCCAAAACATCGATTTTAAAACATATAACAAAAAACAACAATATATATGATCTTGACATCCAGGGTTTGAACAAAAACCAGTATACTTTAACATCGATGTTAAAACCTATTGGTTTTTTTCAAAAACATCGTTGTTAAAAACATCTTTGTTATAGCCAAAACATGGATGTTTTATACAAAACCAAATCATATTTGTTTGGTACCATTGTTAAAACAAATTTCTTGTTCAACAAAACATCGATGTTAAAATATACTTTTTTTGTCCAAAACATGGATGTTAAAACATATGACAAAAAACATCAATATATATGATCTTAACATCGATGTTTTTAACAAAAACAAGTATACTTTAACATCGATGTTAAAACCTATTGGTTTTTTTTCAAAAACATCGTTGTTAAAAACATCTTTTTTATAGCCAAAACATCGATGTTTTATACAAAACCAAATCATATTTGTTTGGTATTATTGTTAAAACAAATTTGTTTTTGTCCAAAACATCAATGTTAAAGTATACTTCTTTTTGTCCAAAACATGGATGTTAAAACATATAACAAAAAACAACAATATATATGATCTTAACATCGATATTTTTAACAAAAACAAGTATACTTTAACATCGATGTTAAAACCTATTGGTTTTTTTCAAAAACATCGTTGTTAAAAACATCTTTGTTATAGCTAAAACATCGGTGTTTTATACAAAACCAAATCATATTTGTTTGGTATTATTGTTAAAACAAATTTCTTGTTCAACAAAACATCGATGTTAAAATATACTTCTTTTTGTCCAAAACATGGATGTTAAAACATATCAAAAAACAACAATATATATGATCTTTACATCGATATTTTTAACAAAAACAAGTATACTTAAACATCGATGTTAAAACCTATTGGTTTTGTTTCAAAAACATCGTTGTTAAAAACATCTTTGTTATAGCTAAAACATCGGTGTTTTATACAAAAACAAATCATATTTGTTTGGTATTATTGTTAAAACAAATTTGTTTTTGTCCAAAACATGGATGTTAAAGTATACTTCTTTTTGTCCAAAACATGGATGTTAAAACATATAACAAAAAACAACAATATATATGATCTTAACATCGATATTTTTAACAAAAACAAGTATACTTTAACATCGATGTTAAAACCTATTGGTTTTTTTCAAAAACATCGTTGTTAAAAACATCTTTGTTATAGCTAAAACATCGGTGTTTTATACAAAACCAAATCATATTGGTTTGGTATTATTGTTAAAACAAATTTCTTGTTCAACAAAACATCGATGTTAAAATATACTTCTTTTTGTCCAAAACATGGATGTTAAAACATATCAAAAAACAACAATATATATGATCTTTACATCGATATTTTTAACAAAAACAAGTATACTTAAACATCGATGTTAAAACCTATTGGTTTTGTTTCAAAAACATCGTTGTTAAAAACATCTTTGTTATAGCTAAAACATCGGTGTTTTATACAAAAACAAATCATATTTGTTTGGTATTATTGTTAAAACAAATTTGAGTTTGTCCAAAACATCGATGTTAAAGTATACTTGTTTTTGTCGTAAAAACATCGATGTTAAAAACAACTTTGTTATTGTTAAAACATCAATGTTACAATATATTTGTTTTTGTCCTAAACATCGATGTTAAACCATATTTGTTTTTATCCAAAACATCAATGTCACTTTCAAAACATCTATGTTAGAGTATACCTGTTTTTCTTCAAAACATCGATGTTAAAACATATTTGTTTTTATCCAAAACATCGATGTTATTGTCTAAACATCGATCTTAAAATATACTTGTTTTTGTTCAAAACATCAATGTTAAAAAATATTTGTTGTTCTCCAAAACATCGATGTTGAAGTATACTGGTTTTTGTTCAAAACATCGATATTAAAACATATTTGTTTTTATCCAAAACATCGATGATATTGTCTAAACATCGATGTTAAAATATACTTATTTTTGTCCTAAACATCGATGTTAAAAAATATTTGTTGTTCTCCAAAACATCAAAGTTATTTTCTAAGCATCAATGTTAAAATATACTTGTTTTTGTCCAAAACATCGATTTTAAAACATATAACAAAAAACAACAATATATATGATCTTGACATCCAGGGTTTGAACAAAAACCAGTATACTTTAACATCGATGTTAAAACCTATTGGTTTTTTTCAAAAACATCGTTGTTAAAAACATCTTTGTTATAGCCAAAACATGGATGTTTTATACAAAACCAAATCATATTTGTTTGGTACCATTGTTAAAACAAATTTCTTGTTCAACAAAACATCGATGTTAAAATATACTTTTTTTGTCCAAAACATGGATGTTAAAACATATGACAAAAAACATCAATATATATGATCTTAACATCGATGTTTTTAACAAAAACAAGTATACTTTAACATCGATGTTAAAACCTATTGGTTTTTTTTCAAAAACATCGTTGTTAAAAACATCTTTTTTATAGCCAAAACATCGATGTTTTATACAAAACCAAATCATATTTGTTTGGTATTATTGTTAAAACAAATTTGTTTTTGTCCAAAACATCAATGTTAAAGTATACTTCTTTTTGTCCAAAACATGGATGTTAAAACATATAACAAAAAACAACAATATATATGATCTTAACATCGATATTTTTAACAAAAACAAGTATACTTTAACATCGATGTTAAAACCTATTGGTTTTTTTCAAAAACATCGTTGTTAAAAACATCTTTGTTATAGCTAAAACATCGGTGTTTTATACAAAACCAAATCATATTTGTTTGGTATTATTGTTAAAACAAATTTCTTGTTCAACAAAACATCGATGTTAAAATATACTTCTTTTTGTCCAAAACATGGATGTTAAAACATATCAAAAAACAACAATATATATGATCTTTACATCGATATTTTTAACAAAAACAAGTATACTTAAACATCGATGTTAAAACCTATTGGTTTTGTTTCAAAAACATCGTTGTTAAAAACATCTTTGTTATAGCTAAAACATCGGTGTTTTATACAAAAACAAATCATATTTGTTTGGTATTATTGTTAAAACAAATTTGTTTTTGTCCAAAACATGGATGTTAAAGTATACTTCTTTTTGTCCAAAACATGGATGTTAAAACATATAACAAAAAACAACAATATATATGATCTTAACATCGATATTTTTAACAAAAACAAGTATACTTTAACATCGATGTTAAAACCTATTGGTTTTTTTCAAAAACATCGTTGTTAAAAACATCTTTGTTATAGCTAAAACATCGGTGTTTTATACAAAACCAAATCATATTGGTTTGGTATTATTGTTAAAACAAATTTCTTGTTCAACAAAACATCGATGTTAAAATATACTTCTTTTTGTCCAAAACATGGATGTTAAAACATATCAAAAAACAACAATATATATGATCTTTACATCGATATTTTTAACAAAAACAAGTATACTTAAACATCGATGTTAAAACCTATTGGTTTTGTTTCAAAAACATCGTTGTTAAAAACATCTTTGTTATAGCTAAAACATCGGTGTTTTATACAAAAACAAATCATATTTGTTTGGTATTATTGTTAAAACAAATTTGAGTTTGTCCAAAACATCGATGTTAAAGTATACTTGTTTTTGTCGTAAAAACATCGATGTTAAAAACAACTTTGTTATTGTTAAAACATCAATGTTACAATATATTTGTTTTTGTCCTAAACATCGATGTTAAACCATATTTGTTTTTATCCAAAACATCAATGTCACTTTCAAAACATCTATGTTAGAGTATACCTGTTTTTCTTCAAAACATCGATGTTAAAACATATTTGTTTTTATCCAAAACATCGATGTTATTGTCTAAACATCGATCTTAAAATATACTTGTTTTTGTTCAAAACATCAATGTTAAAAAATATTTGTTGTTCTCCAAAACATCGATGTCAAAATATACTTGTCCAAAACATGGATTTTAACACTTATAACAAAAAACAACCATATATATGATGATAGGTTTATAATAAAATTTGACTCTGAAGGTCTTTATAAAAAACATTGATGTTATTCTCAAAACATCTACGTTAAAGTATACTTGTTTTTGTTCAAAACATCAATGTTAAAAAATATCTGTTGTTCTCCAAAACATCGATGTTGAAGTATACTGGTTTTTGTTCAAAACATCGATATTAAAACATATTTGTTTTTATCCAAAACATCGATGATATTGTCTAAACATCGATGTTAAAATTTGCTTGTTTTTGTTCAAAACATCGATGTTAAAAAATATTTGTTGTTCTCCAAAACACCCATGTGATTGACTAAACATCGATGTTAAAATATACTTATTTTTGTCCTAAACATCGATGTTAAAAAATATTTGTTGTTCTCCAAAACATCAAAGTTATTTTCTAAGCATCGATGTTAAAATATACTTGTTTTTGTCCAAAACATCGATTTTAAAACATATAACAAAAAACAACAATATATATGATCTTGACATCCATGGTTTGAACAAAAACCAGAATACTTTAACATCGATGTTAAAACCTATTGGTTTTTTTCAAAAACATCGTTGTTAAAAACATCTTTGTTATAGCTAGACGTGCACGCCGCCGCGCCGCGCCGCCGCCGCCGGATGATTTTAACTGCGCCGAGCCGCCGCAGATGAAGGTGGCGCGCCGCATGTGCAACACTAGCAGAGCAGGGTGTTTTTGTGCTTGGCGTTGATATTATTGGCAACAGAGTTTTTCTTTAAGGCCTATTTGCAGACCTTCATAAAGCTACGAGAAAAATGATCAGCGGATATGAAACAACAGGACATGTCACGTCATACCACAACCGCCGCATCACAACAGCAAGAATTGGTTGCAACATTTTGTTTCTATTTTTCTGCGGTATAATTACCCTAATCGGATTATTACCCCCATCTGTTCTCGTTATTGTTTAAATGACTGATAAGGAATTCCATAATTTCTTTTATTTACACTCATTTTCCCCCTCAAAAAATAGTAAATAGGCGCTCCCACGTCTCCAGCTGGTATGCAGAATTGAAGTGGCTCTACCCAGTTTTCCGACGGCAATACTTCCTAGGTGTATACCTTTTCCAAACCTTCAGAACCAAGAAACCTCCTTATATCCTCAGTTTGTTCAAACCCTGCTCCTCTATACATTCTCTAAATACCAGATCCCAAACCTCTAACCTGTATTTCCCTTTTTACCGATCTGCATCCTTTACAAAATCCTTCATCATCCGTGCTGCCACCTTCTGGAATTCATTACCTGTCTCTATCCGAAAAACTTCATCCCTCACATCCTTCAAAACCCTACTATTTCATCACCTCCTAATTCTCCAATCCCCGATGGCTATGTAAATATGTAAATAGTGAAAACAGCATTAAGGATAAATCTATTTGATTTTTATTATATATATTATTTCTATTTATATATATCTCTTAAGCTCAAAAGCTGAAGTTTTGTACTGTACATCCGCATGTTGATCTTACATTTTTTCTTTCTACATGCTGTCTTTGTTATCTTTACTGTATTACTTTTCTTTTTTGTGTCTACCTTATATTTTAATTCTTTATTTCTTTCTATTGTTTTTATTATATTTTTTCCAAATAACCAGACAAATGGCTATTAATTTGTTCATTATTGTTATTCTTAGGGGACTAAATGTCCCAGAATAAAAATTACTTTTCTTCTTCTTTCTTCTTAAAACATTGATTTTATTTATTATTTTTTAACGACTACTACCACTTATTATGCTTTTTACTTAAACAATCATCAGTGCTATATATATCTATCTATCTATCTAGTGCTATATATATCTTTTTCATCAGTGCTGTTGTATTCCATCTCAGTGATCCAGTATGTTTCAGATGAATCCTATGATACTCCACCATTTAACCCCTCCCTCCGTCATATCTCCTACCCCATATGACTAATGTTCTTTTAACCTGTCATGTTAACGCCCAGTCCCTTCTAACCCATATTGATGCATTCCAAGATTTTTTTCTTCACAACTTTTACCGTATAATTGCTATCTCCGAAACTTGGTTGAAACACACCATCCTACCCAAGTTAGCCTCCCTAACTACACCCGGCTCCGTCATGACAGAGTGTATAGGGCTAGTGGTGGAGTAGGTATCTTTGTCCACGATAGCCTTAAATAAAAAATTATCCTTCTTTTCCCCACTTCCCTTTCCCCGCATATTGAATATCTGTTTGCTGAAATATCCACCTCCCCACACCCGTACTCTTTGGTTTCATCTACCTGCCTCTGAAAGTTACCTTTGATGAAACATTCGAGGCCATCCTTTACAACATGATCTCTTGATATTCCAAAATTTTTCTCTCCGGAGACCTCAACACCAATCTCCAGATACCTTCTTCTAACCAAGCCTATCTTTCAAATATCCTCTATTCCCTTTATTTATTTATAGTCCCTTACGACCCGACTCTTAACACCCAGCATTCCATCACTTGGCTTGTCGTTTATGATTTCGATTCCCTAAAAACTCCTCGCCTTAACACATCCGGTTCCTTTACAATCTTCCCAAGACCTCATACAATTATTCTATAACCTTCCCATCCTGCTGTTTTCCTCAACAACTGAATCCTTTCGAAACCTTGATTTCCTATCACCTGCAATCCTAGCGCCTGATCTTGAGATGACCAATGTGACCCCATTTACACCTCAAACGCCATTGACTCCAGGGCGGAAACCCTTACCACTTAAATTCATACCATCCTAGAAGAGACGCAGCTAGAAGAAGATTTTAGGGCACCTGACTTTCTGAAGATTATACTACCATCAAGCTCCTCCGAAATAGCACTCAATCCTTAATATAGCGCGCCAAATCTTTCAGCAATCCTTATCCAGTACCCCCGACTCCAAAGCAAAATGGGTAATTCTCCGCAAACTGTCCTTAGGTAAACCCACTCAAAACCAATCAATTCCATTTTCAGCCGATGCACTCAATTGTCACTTTGTCTCCAACACCTCCCATCTAAAGGTGTACCTCAGAGTTCCTCTTTGTTCCCCACGCTTTTTTCTATCTGTATCAATGAACTTCCATCCTCCACCCATCGCTGTCAATACCATCTATATGCCGATGATGCCCAGCTTCATCTCTCCTTTGCCCCGCTGATTCCTACGACGATATCCTAAAAATACAGGAAGATATCGACAGAATATGTGCTGTATGGTGTACAGCGGACTGTCTGGGGCACTCGAAGCCAAACTTAAACGCCTAATGAATTATGCAATACGTTTTGTCTTTAGGATCCCAAGAGATACGCATATAACCCAGTACTATGCCGTGATAAAGTGGCTCTACCAGTCCTACCGCTGTCGGTATCTAGTGGTTTTCTTCCTATACCAGGCCATCAGAACTCAATGACCCTCCTATATCCTACAGAGCCTACAATTTAAATCCTCCAACTAATCCCGCCAAAGCAGATCCCGTACGTCCGATATATATCCTCCACCCCATCGAACTTATACATACAAATCCTTCATAATGCAAGCAACATCACTCTGGAACTCGATCTCCTCCGTTATCCGACACGCTCCATTAACTTCCACTTTCAAATCGCTCCTCTTCGTGATCCTATTCAACTTCCAATTCAACTGATCACTGAAGGAACACGATGGATCTTTAGAAGTACGAGGGGGTAAAGAAAGTTCTAAGCCTGATATACATACATATACAAATATTTTTTCAACTTACATATTTTTATTTTTCAATATAGTCCCCTACAACAGAAACACACTTTTTCCACCGCTTCTCTAACATCTGTAACCCTGGCAAATTTTTTTTTTTAGAAACCTTCCAAAACGACTTTGAGAGCTGAGATCACCTCATCGTCTGACGAAAACACTCTCCCACACAAATGTTTTTTCATATTAGGGAAGAGGTAGAAGTCTGAGGCCTGGTCTGGCGAGTAGGGTGGGTGCGGGAGCAGCTTGGCCGTCTCCGTGGTAACTCTTGATTTGTGGACGGGAGTTTTGTACTGCAGTAGCAGCACACCTTTGGTGATCTTTCCTCGGCGTTTCTCTTTGATGGCCTCTCGTAGTTTCACGAGAAGGTCTGCATAGTATTGCCCTGTTATTGTCATGCCATGCTGCAGAAAATGCCAGCAAAACTCCTTCCGAGATTAACGTCGCCCAGATCGGTCATCATCTTCGAGGTTTCCTCGGCCAGCTTTGAAGAGTGTGGCCCACTTTTTAACAGTGGCATAAGATGGGGCAGAGTTCCTCAATGTTGCATATATCTTCAAAAATTTCCCTCGGCCCCATCCCATTTTTTACAAAATATTTTATCACTGCACGGTGCTCAAAATTAGACATTTTTAAAGCGACCTGTAACTCACAACTGTCTGAATAGACCTGAATTGAAAGGTGGAATTAGAGAGATAAGAACTTATTATAAGTAAACAATGACCTTTAACCCCATTCAGCTAATCTGTTTTCATTTCATTTCAAAAACTAGTTATTTATGTCACAAGACTGTAAAGTATGTTTTTTACAAGTGTAACAGCTTTAATGTAACAGCTTTAATGTAACAAACGGCCTTAACATTAAAAATTAAATTCAACAAATAAAATAATAAACGAGTAATCCCAGGTGCGTCGGCAGGATTTCCTCTAGGGGGGCTGGCTGATAAAATTTTCGAAAAGGTCGAGGTATTCTGACCTTGTAAGGCTCAATCAATTATCAAAATAAAACTTACGGATATTTAAATGTTATAATAAGTGTTTATATAATGCTTTATAAATATAGTCAATGAATAGGAATTTATTTATTGGTAGTTTTTGTTTCTCAAAATTTGTAGAGGGGGGGGCAGCTGCCTTCGCCTGCGTACGCCCATGATACAAAAATCTCGCGAGCATCGGCGCGCCGGTATGCGCCGCCGCCGCCGGTAAAAAATCATCAGCGGCCCGCCGCCGAAGATTTTTCTGTGGCGCGCATGTCTAGTTATAGCTAAAACATCGGTGTTTTATACAAAACCAAATCATTTTTTTTTGGTATTATTGTTAAAACAAATTTGTTTTTGTCCAAAACATCGATGTTAAAGTATACTTGTTTTTGTCACAAAAACATCGATGTTAAAAACAACTTTGTTATTGTTAAAACATCAATGTTACAATATATTTGTTTTTGTCCTAAACATCGATGTTAAACCATATTTGTTTTTATCCAAAACATCAATGTCACTGTCATAACATCTATGTTAGAGTAAACCTGTTTTTCTTTAAAGCATCGGTGTTAAAACATATTTGTTTTTATCCAAAACATCGATGTTATTGTCTAAACATCGATCTTAAAATATAGTTGTTTTTGTTCAAAACATCAATGTTAAAAAATATTTGTTGTTCTCCAAAACATCGATGTTAAAATATACTTGTTTCTGTCCAAAACATGGATTTTAACACTTATAACAAAAAACAACCATATATATGATCTTAACATCTATGTTTTGAACAAAAACAAGTATACTTTAACATCGATGTTAAAACCTATTGGTTTTTTTTTCAAAAACATCGTTGTTAAAAACATCTTTGTTATAGCCAAAACATCGATGTTTTATACAAAACCAAATCATATTTGTTTGGTACCATTGTTAAAACAAATTTCTTGTTCAACAAAACATCGATGTTAAAATATACTTCTTTTTGTCCAAAACATGGATGTTAAAACATATAACAAAAAACAACAATATATATGATCTTAACATCGATATTTTTAGCAAAAACAAGTATACTTTAACATCGATGTTAAAACCTATTGGTTTTTTTCAAAAACATCGTTGTTAAAAACATCTTTTTTATAGCTAAAACATCGGTGTTTTATACAAAACCAAATCATATTTGTTTGGTACCATTGTTACAACAAATTTCTTGTTCAACAAAACATCGATGTTAAAATATACTTGTTTTTGTCATAAAAACATGGATGTTAAAACATATAACAAAAAAACAACAATATATATGATCTTAACATCGATATTTTTGTTCAAAACATCGATGTTAAAAAATATTTGTTGTTCTCCAAAACATCGATGTTAGAATATACTTGTTTTTGTCCAAAACATCGATTTTAACACATATAACAAAAAACAACCTATTGGTTTTTTTCAAAAACATCGTTGTTAAAAACATCTTTGTTACAGCTAAAACATCGGTGTTTTATACAAAACCAAATCATATTTGTTTGGTACCATTGTTAAAACAAATTTGTTTTTGTCCAAAACATCGATGTTAAAGTATGCTTGTTTTTGTTCAAAACATCGATGTTAAAACATATTTGTTCTTATTCAAAACATCGATGTTATTCTCTAAACATCGATGTTAAAATATACTTCTTTTTGTCCAAAACATGGATGTTAAAACATATAACAAAAAACAACAATATATATGATCTTAACATCGATATTTTTAACAAAAACAAGTATACTTTAACATCGATGTTAAAACCTATTGGTTTTTTTCAAAAACATCGTTGTTAAAAACATCTTTGTTATAGCTAAAACATCGGTGTTTTATACAAAACCAAATCATATTTGTTTGGTACCATTGTTACAACAAATTTGTTTTTGTCCAAAACATCGATGTTAAAGTATGCTTGTTTTTGTCCCAAACATCGATGTTAAACCATATTTGTTTTTATCCTAATCATCAATGTCACTGTCAAAACATCTATGTTACAGTTTACTTGTTTTTCTTCAAAACATCGATGTTAAAACATATTTGTTTTTATCCAAAACATCGATGTTATTGTCTAAACATCGATGTTAAAATATACTTCTTTTTGTCCAAAACATGGATGTTGAAAACAAATTTGTTATTGTTTTGTTTTATACAAAACCAAATCATATTTGTTGGTACCATTGTTAAAAAATATTGTTTTTATCTAAAACATCGATGTTATTGTCAAAACATCTATGATAAAGTATACTTGTTTTTGTTCAAAACATCGATGTTAACAAATATTTGTTGTTCTGCAAAACATCGATGATATTGCCTAAACATCGATGATATTGTCTAAACATCGATGTTAAAATATACTTCTATTTGTCCAAAACATGGATTGTTAAGTTTTTATCAAAACTTTAAGAATTTTTATGTTTTAAAAATTTTGGTTTTATGTTTATAGCTTTCCTAGAAGACTATGGTTTTACTTTTCTTATTTAAATATACTAATTTTCAGTTAATTATTCATTTCTAAACGATTAAATTCTCTAAACATTCTAAATGAACTTTTGTTTTATGTTTATTTCCTTTCTAGAAGATTATTGTTGTACTTTCAATGCTTGAACACGTTAACTTTTCGTTAATTATTCATTTCCAAATGATTAACCTCCCTAAACGTTCTAATATACTAAATTTAAACATGTACTTACAACGTGGTTTGCTAATTTTATTTTCCCGTGATGTTTTTCTTAGAATAACAATTGTGTCATCTATTCACACCATCCAGATCATGTTTCTATAGTTTTTTCACTATAACTCATTTTATTTGTTGGAATTTCAGCATTTTTCACTACTTCTGGTTATCCTTCCGACAGGTTACTCATTCACGTTCAAAAACCCAAAGCAGTCACTGAATTTTCTCTCTATTTATTGTTTTTCTCGTTTTGAGCACTTTTAACTATCCAATTATGTTCAATAAAATCTAAAATCACCTCTAATTACCAGCTTTTATTTCTGCCGTGCTTATAATAGTCGTTTTCCTTCATTTTAAAGATTCTATATTTTAAGTTTTCCGAAGTTTTCGCGCATTGCCACGCAAACCAGCGCCTAATCCCTATGCCCTATATAAGCGCGGACAGATTCCTCCCTTTGTCCTTTTGCGTTTGCCCTTTCCAGGGACCACGTCTTTTTGCGTTTGCCCTTACCAGCTGCCAGGTCTCTTACGCCTTTCTTGCGGTCACTCTGGGTCGACCCACCGCCATCTTGGCTGTCTCCAAACCGCTTACTTCCGAGGGGAGAAAATTCTTCTATGGGCATTCAGTGTTGGGTTCTCCTTCAGTTTTGATCGATCCCCGACTGTATTGATTGCAGAAATTTGTGATCACTGTGGGACAGCGGCAGAAGAAGAGCTACACAATTTTTTGTTTGGATTTTATTCTTTTTGTAATAAACAGCAGGTTGTTTTTTCTTACCTTTTGGTTCTTCTTCTTACCCCAAAACCCAACATTGTTTCTACCAGAGGTTTTTTAAATTGGTCCTCCATTGTTTTTACCAGAGGGTTGCTAGTTTTGTCTTTTCTTCATTGGTCCTTCGTAGTTCTTCTAATAGGTGTTCCATACTTGATTCAGCATGGCCAGAACATTAGCTCAGTTTCGCATCAAGGTGAGCACTGCTCAGCACAAACTTTCATCAATTCTGAACAAGGCTCAGGCTGTGACTCAACAGACTACTGGGGCAAGGGAAAAGGCCCTCACCTTGTTGGCTTTGTTGGAGACCACCTTTCCTTCTGTTATGGCTACCATAGAAGGGTGCATGTTTTCCGATGTTGCAACTCCTGAGTTGACTGAGACCGAGTACAGCCATCCAAGATTTGGATTCCTTGTACACTCAGGCATTTGAGCTCCTGCATCCATTAACGTTGAAGTGCCCCGGTTTCTGGTGATCAATCCAGTTTCCGACCCTTTTATGGTTTTTCCTCAAATGAAACAAGTAACAGTGCTCCAGACAACTCCCTTGTCCATATGCCTCGATTGAGTGTCCCCAGATTCACTGGGATTCCCCATGACTGGGAACAATTCCATAGCAGATTTGAGTCCCTAATTGGTTCAAACACCAGTTTAAACGCTGTCCAAAAGTTCCAATACCTTTTAGATGCCTTGGATGACACCTCTAAAAGACTCATATCACATTTATCTCTTTCTGAAGCCAATTACAACCTGGCGTTTGAGATTCTCAGAGAAAAGTACGACAATCCTTTAAGAGTCATAACTCATCACTCTTAAATCAACTCTTAAATCTGCCTAATGTTACCGAAAGTAATCATGCCTCGATTTCTGCTTTCCTGGACTGCTTAAATGTCCATTTTAGGGCCATCCAGGTTATGGAAAATGTTAACGCCTTTGAAATTTTCTTCGTTGCCTATATACTTTCTAAGTTCGACAAGAAGCTGTTAGCAAGGTTTGAGAATAGCTCACAGTCTTCCAGACCTTTTCCTACCTTGGATGCGGTTTGCAAATTCCTTAACCAGAGAAGGTTGCACCAAGAGAACACGGAATTGTACCAACCTAAGGAACAAGGCAGTTCATCTTCAAGTCCTTACAATGATAGGTTAAAACAAAGGGGTAGGACAGGAGCACTGGGCGCTTCCTCACCTGATGGTGCCATTTCACGTTCTAGTTACGCTTGTCCATGTTGACATAAGGGCTCACATTGCTTGTTTTCTTGTAAGGTTTTCATCTCCAAGACGATACCAGGTCGTAATAAATGGATATCTGATCAGAAACGTTGTTACAATTGTTTGGGCTCTCATTTTGTTTCTCTTTGTAAAACTCAAAGAAGATGTAGGGTTTGCTCCAAAAAACATCATACGTTGCTGCATGAAGAATCCACCACAGCTAAAAGGTTACCAGATTCCAAGTCAGAAAGTCCTTCTTCACTACCATCCGCCTCTGCGATGTGTGCTGCAGCTAGTGACAATGGAGTCTGCGTTTTGTCAGCCACAGCTTTGGTTAAATTGGAGGTTCCTAACGCATACTGCAATACTGTGGTTAGAGCAGTAATTGTTACTGCAGCAACAGCATCCTTTGTTTCTCAGACTATTGTGGATAGGTTAGACGTTTCCTTCAACAAAGCTTTTGCCCCCGTAGGAGGATTAGGTAGGCAGGTTTGTAACGCTAACGGCAATGTCAGCTTGAATATAAAAAACTTAGATCAACGCACTCTGGCTAATCGACATTCCTTTTATGTTCTAGATCATATTGGCTTTGATACCCCAGTCAACAAAGTGTCATCTACAGTTAAAGATCAATTGCGTGGTATTAATTTAGCAGATCCCTGGTATGATTCTCCTGCACCACTAGATTGCATACTAGGTGCAGATCTTGCTGCTCAAGTCTTTACTGGCTCTCCTGTGGCTCTCGGCTCAGGATTACCTACATACGTTTCTTCCTTCTTTGGTTATGTACTAATGGGAAGGGCTCCCACTCTTAAGGAGCATTCTCAGGTTGTGTCTCAGGCTAGTGTAGCATCTCCTATTGTTACTCTTTTACCTCAACAGACAGATATTCAGCACAGAATTTCTCATGTTAATTCTTAACAATTTTACACCTTGCAGCAAGATTCTTATCAACAGGTAGTTCAAAGAAATTCTCCATTGTTAACTTCGCAAGGCATTTAGAACCAACCATCTCGATATGAGACCCAACAACCAGACCTTCCTAATGTTCTTTCTTCAAATCCTCCTCAGTCTCATTTTGGTAGTAACCAACCTATTAGCAGCCATAATATGTCTCAAAATCAGTCTCCTTGTTTGACATATCCAGAATCTCAAAACCAAGTTGGAAGGCAGAGAGTACCTCACGCTATTTCTATGGAAACTATTGTGCCAAAAGAAGAACCTCCAACTACTGGTACTATAACAGCTACCCAAAGTAGTGATAGTTTCGTTTCTTCCAATTCCTCATCTACTACAACTAATGAAAATCCATCGAATCCTGCTGCACTTCCATCACGGTCTCCTATTCAGCTGACCTCTTATTCAACAAATGTTAGTGTTCCTCCTGCAGCTGAAAGTGGGAAGCAATTTCCTTTAGCTCAATCAATTCTTGCTCCTGCTTATCCTTCAATAGACCGTGATAAATCATCTTCCCTTAATTTACCTTCAGTACCTACACAACATAATTTATTTTCACAATTTTATCACCCACATTATCATCCTCATTCAAGAATGAACGAAAATCTACCATCTTCACCACCTTATCCATTTCCATATGGCCCATATCCCTTCAGGGACCCTCCTAGGTGAATTTGCCTCAGTTTCGGAAAACGATGTAGAAAATCAAGTAATTTTCTCAGTGGCCCTCTACATCGTGGCTATTTGGCAACTCCTTCCAAATTATGGGCTGACTAAATTTATGTGTTACAACTAATGCACAATACACATGTTTATAACTTTTTTCAACCTTACACAAGTTTTTTCCAAATTCCGAGGCATGCCATACAATCATACCTGCAATAGTTTAATAATTTCTTTGTTTCGGCATAATTACACTTTTCTTTTCGTTTTCGTAATTATGTCTTTATTAAATTGGGAACCGCTCCAAAATAGGACAGGGGCCGTGCATTGCCCCAGAGACGTTCTATTGGGATCCGCCTATATGGTAAATTTAAACTCTTAGATCCTGTTTTTCCGGGCAACCCATATCCCTATGGGATGTGTCGGATGTGACAATTCCGCCCTAGGTGAGTCATTTTCCAGTTACTTCTACGTAGGTAAGTTTCTTTCGGATCGTTTTTTGCATCCACGTTTCTTCCAATCAATGGATTTTACTTCCTATTGTTTTCGCAGCAATTTATTCATGGATATACTTTATTTTCCAGTTACTTCCAGTAAGTAATTTTCTTTTGAATCTTTTTTCGCATTCACGCTTCCTCCAAGCGTCTTACTTTAGTTTTGCTTCCAATCTCCTATTTAGCGATTAATTTTTCCTTGCATCACTTTTCGTATTAACTCTCTCTTATTAATTGCTTTCCTTAGCCATAGCAGAGGGGAACGTTTTATCTAACAAAGCCAACATATCGCTTTCTCGCATTAACTCTCTCTCTCTAATAAACAGCTGTTTTCCACGGAGACAGTACCTGATAATGTTCTTCTTTGGGAGTGGTGTTTCTACCTGTGGTTTTTTTTTTTTTTTTTTTTTTTTTTTGTCATTTTGGTTCTTCTTGTTACCCCAAAAACTACATTGTTTATAGTTACTCGGTACGTTATCAGTAGAAGCTGTATCATGTTTCATTGTTTCTATCAACATTGTCTCTACAAGTTTGAACCCATGAGGCAGACAAATCTGCTATTGATACATACAATACATACATACATTCGAAGCCAATTGTTTCTACTAGAGTTATGTTTCATTGTTTCTACCAGAAGATGTTTGCACCAATGAGGGACATGAATCTTGAATGAAACTGTTTCTACCAACACACAACATTGTTTTCGCATCCGGTGTGTAAAAGTTAGTAGAACGGAAGCCGTCGCTGTTTCTACCAGATGTAGAAGTAATATGAGAGGATGAGAGGAGTGTGGGAGGATCCAACACTTTTCCAGAGAGTCCCAGGAAATGACTGACAAGGTAGACAGATGTATCATGTTTCACTGTTTCTACCAGATGTGGAAAATATATAAGTAGAGTAAAGATGAACCGGAAGTGTATTTAAGCTGTTTCTAAGAGCAGAGCTAGGGGAGTGTGTGCCTGCATTTTTCCGTTCCTTGGCACTCACCTCTCCAACTCGGTATTCTCCCTCCCTGGGGGTTGGGAGTGTTAAGTTTTTATCAAAACTTTAAGAATTTTTATGTTTTAAAAATTTTGGTTTTATGTTTATAGCTTTCCTAGAAGACTATGGTTTTACTTTTCTTATTTAAATATACTAATTTTTAGTTAATTATTCATTTCTAAACGATTAAATTCTCTAAACATTCTAAATGAACTTTTGTTTTATGTTTATTTCCTTTCTAGAAGATTATGGTTTTACTTTCAATGCTTGAACACGTTAACTTTTCGTTAATTATTCATTTCCAAATGATTAACCTCCCTAAACGTTCTAATATACTAAATTTAAACATGTACTTACAACGTGGTTTGCTAATTTTATTTGAGAATTTCAGTATTTTTCACTACTTATGGTTATCCTTCCGACCCACCGCCATCTTGGCTATCTCCAAACCGCTTACTTCCGAGGGGAGAAAATTCTTCTATGGGCAACCAAGACCACACCAGATGAGCTTGCTGTGTTCATGCTGCGGAGATCTTCGTTTCTACTGTTTCTACTCTGCGTCATCTGCCAGCCTGCAGGCGAACTCTCTTCGCAGTCCAGCACTTCTGTTGCACCAACTTGTACTGAAGCTTTCAAGCGTAACTATATTCTCAGAAAATGTTTTATTTTTTATTCAATTGTATAGGTCTTTAATTAGCTGGCCAGCTATTCTTGATTGTAATTTAGCTATTCTTTATTGTAATTTAGCTACCTTTTATTGTACCTTAGCTATTACTACGGATATCTCTCTTGTATTCTACTACAGCACATTTTATTTTAAAATATTAATTAACTCTGTACTTTTCATGCCAAATTGTGAGCTGAACTGGGGAACCCTGCAGAGCTGGCAGATAGCTGAGAACAGAAAACTGTTAGCCAGAGCACCATCATCAGCTTGCACCTCCCAGCAAAGGACACAGTATCTTCAGCTGTTTTCCGGTAAACATCAGGGGTGCAGTAATCAACTTCCGGCTAACTGTCAGGTGAGTGCCAGTTTTCGTAACCCTAGGCTAAGGTCTAACTCCCCAAGACTCTCTCTCTCACTTGGTTTCATTACAGTTCTCAACAGTGTTGGGTTCTCCTTCAGTTTTGATCGATCCCCGACTGTATTGATTGCAGAGATTTGTGATCACTGTGGGACAGAGGCAGAAGAAGAGCTACACAATTTTTTGTTTGGATTTTATTCTTTTTGTAATAAACAGCAGGTTGTTTTTTCTTACATTTTGGTTCTTCTGCTTACCCCAAAACCCAACATGGATGTTAAAACATATAACAAAAAACAACAATATATATGATCTTAACATCGATGTTTTTAACAAAAACAAGTATACTTTAACATCGATGTTAAAACCTATTGGTTTTTTTCAAAAACATCTTTGTTATAGCTAAAACATCGATGTTTTATACAAAACCAAATCATATTTGTTTGGTATTATTGTTAAAACAAATTTGTTTTTGTCCAAAACATCGATGTTAAAGTATACTTGTTTTTGTCATAAAAACATCGATGTTAAAAACAACTTTGTTATTGTTAAAACATCAATGTTACAATATATTTGTTTTCGTCCTAAACATCGATGTTAAACCAGATTTGTTTTTATCCAAAACATCAATGTCACTGTCAAAACATCTATGTTAGAGTATACCTGTTTTTCTTCAAAACATCGATGTTAAAACATATTTGTTTCTATCCAAAACATCGATGTTATTGTCTAAACATCGATCTTAAAATATACTTGTTTTTGTTCAAAACATCAATGTTAAAAAATATTTGTTGTTCTCCAAAACATCGATGTTAAAATATACCTGTTTTTGTCCAAAACATCGATTTTAACACATATAACAAAAAACAACCATAAAAATGATCTTAACATCGATGTTTTGAACAAAAACATGTATACTTTAACATCGATGTTAAAACCTATTGGTTTTTTTCAAAAACATCGCTGTTAAAAACATCTTTGTTATAGCTAAAACATCAGTGTTTTATACAAAACCAAATCATATTTGTTTGGTACTATTGTTAAAACAAATTTGTTTTTGTCCAAAACATCGATGTTAAAGTATGCTTGTTTTTGTTCAAAACATCGTTGTTAAAACATATTTGTTCTTATCCAAAACATCGATGTTATTGTCTAAACATCGATGTTAAAATATACTTCTTTTTGTCCAAAACATGGATGTTAAAACATATAACAAAAAACAACAATATATATGATCTTAACATTGATGTTTTTAACAAAAACAAGTATACTTTAACATCGATGTTAAAACTTATTGGTTTTTTTTCAAAAACATCGTTGTTAAAAACATCTTTGTTATAGCTAAAACATCGATGTTCTATACAAAACCAAATCATATTTGTTTGGTATCATTGTTTAAACAAATTTCTTTGTTCAAAACATGGATGTTAAAGTATGCTTGTTTTTGTTCAAAACATCGATGTTAAAACGTATTTGTTTTTATCCAAAACATCGATGTTATTGTCTAAATGTCGATGTTAAAAAAAATTTTTTGGTGAAAAAGAATTTTCACCAGAAATACGATTCTCTGTATTTGCGATGGAAACGACATCAATGTATGAATATTTTTGGGTTTTTAAAGTTGAATCTTTAATATATGAATATAAAAAACCAACTTTGTCGAAAAAATCTATTTTTTTATACATTAAAGATGAAAAATAAAATGCTTTGCACTTAAACATCGATTTAAATACGTTTGGGCAATAATATGTTAATGTTTAAAGACTATAAATTAAAAACCATCTATGTCGAAAAACATCGATGTTCTGGAACATCGATGTTTTGTGGTCGATGTTTAATCGACATCGATGTTTTGCCTTCGATGTCGTATCTCTACTCGGGTAGTGGCAGTGAAGGTGATGGATTTGTCAAAAAAAAAACGACATGTAAAAAGCGGGAAAAAACGGGTACAGTGAGAGATGTAAATGCAATGAAACATTTGCGAGCCGGGTCCCATGAGCTTGGCCCGAATTGTTTTTGCAAACGGCTTGCATGCTTTCAAAATTTTTCATAAGAGGATCGTAAACGAATGATACGTGAGTGCAATTTGCTGAGAGACAGAAATTAACAAAGTTCTTTTTTGAGTGGCCTCATTACTTTGTTACCGGTGAAACAAAGACGTCCGCGAAATGATGACCCAAGACAAAACTTAGCTTCATTTTCATATAGAGTTCAGGTAATAAAAGACAATGTTTCATCTGATGTCCAGGAATGTTTAAAAGCATTCATGCCCTTACATGGTATCAGTGAAGATAAAGTTAGGTACATAAGAGGAACTCTTGTTGATACTGGTACATCTCCTAATGACCGTCGTGGAAAAAATTCCACTAGACCCCAAATACTTTCATCTGAGACCATGGAAAAAGTAGTCAGTTTCTTAAAATCTCTTAAAGGAAGAAAATCGCATTATTCATTGAAAGACACCACAATAATATACCTCCCTGCTGAGTTGAATATTTCAAAGCTACATACCATGTATTTATCTCAAAATCCCGAATATACACTGTCCTAGTAGTAGTATTAGGGGTTTTAGGGCGATATATTTCTAGATTATTACGCCCAAACTGTCTGTCCCATGAATCATTTTATGGGATTTTTGAAAACAATTTTAATTTTTCATTTGGCTACCCACGTAAGGACACGTGCAGTGCATGCGATTCGTTTAAAGCACAGATTTCAGTGCTTGCGGAAAAACTCAAATCCGACCTTGAATAAACAAGAAAAAATCTGCTTGAACAACTAAGGGAGAGGTACGTACACCAAAAGAGGGGTGAGCGTTTTTGTACTTTAAAAATAGCATACCGCAAACGTTCCATGAAATCTTCAACGACGGAAGCCATCACGATGGACTTTCAAAAAAACTTACCATGTCCCAATATCACCACTAATGATGTCTACTACCGTCGCCAACTAAATTTCATTAGGTTCAATCAGGTACTGCCAACTCAGCAGGCAGTTTTCTATACTTATGATGAATCTGTGGCGAAAAAGGGCGCAGATGATGTATGCTCTCTGTTTCGGCATTTTGTATTTAGTATTTTGCCCCTTGACGTACGTGAACTGTGTATATTTTGTGACTCGTGTGCGAGCCAAAATAAGAATTATACCTTCATCAGATTTTAGACCATCTGGTTACAAGGGAAGAACGTTTTGAAACCATTAAAGTCATATTCCCGATAAGGGGCCACTCTTATTTGAATGTGACCGAAATCTGAGCATTGTGAAAAAAAATTCATATACAGAGGTTCCAGAAGACTGGAGAGAGGTATTGAGAAATACCCGACTGAAACCCACTCCATTCACTGTTATTGATTGTGAAGTTGGTGTGGTTTTTCAAAATTGGACTGAGCACCTCTCAACACTTTACCTAAAAAAATACCCATTTCCTACCAGACCTATTAGAATGCTAAAAATCCAGCAACTGCAAGAAAACTTGTATTTTATAAAGATTCTTATTTTGGGATTTATAGATCTTCAGCCCTTCAAAAAAATAAAAAAATCTCGAAGCAGAAATTCTCAGCCACTCTGTTAAGCCACTGGAAAAATTGTGGGAAACATCCCATAAAAGCTGCAAAACATCGCGATCTCCTCCATTTGTCTCAATTCTTGGAAAGTCCAGAGGCAAAGAATTTCTACCAAAATTTAATTTCGGACAATGTTTTTGAAGAAAGTGACGAGGCATACGTTGACGGCCCCCCGATTAGCGTGGCGAGACAGTCATATTAACATAAAAAGCAGATGATAATAATTAAAGATTAAAAAGTAAAATAGTGTATTTTTTTTATCAAGGTTTAATATCATCTGCTTTTTATGTGAACATGAATTTAATTTGTTTAATGCTTTTTTTGTATTTTTATTTGTAATCAATCATTATATATGTAAACATTTTAATTGTAATTAATCATTTTACTCTTATTTGTAAAATATTTATTTGTAATCAATCATTTTGTTTTAAAAATTTTAATTGCAAACATTTTATTTGAAAAATATAATTCACAGATTTAATTTGATGTATTTGTTTTTCTTTTTGTTCTTTTTTCGAGCTTCAATAGAATGAAATACATTCAAACGCGTTTTTCTCAAGATTGGCTTTTTTTGACTGTAGGGGTTTTTCCCCTGGACCCTTCATATGTATGGTGTTGATCAAATATTAATTTTTTTTTATTTTATTGTAATTGAAGAATTTAAATTTAACAAACTTAATTTTCTTTCTCAGATCAATTTGTTTTTAGAATTAATTGTTTTCCCCAATGAATTGCTATTAAATTCAAAGGACTGAATTTAGTTTATTTATAGTATTTTTATTTAAGAAATTATTATTTTATTACCAAAGGTAAGTGTGTGTCTAAAGGAAAAATCTGGTGCGATGCCCACAACACACAACTTTCACTTACCAATTTACTTTTATTAGAAATTGACGTGTTTTGTTAAATGCCATTTCTCAAAGTCACACATTTTTTCATATTCATTTGATTATTTTTTTTGTATCTGCTCTTTAAATTACACTAACTTTTTTTATTACTAAATAAAAGTTTATACTTGTGATAATTCGGCAATGCAAGCATAAGTCGTCTGATTTTATAATTTTCAATTTAGTTGTTGAAAACTTCATATAGGGTAAACCGTACATTTATTGGCACCCTTAAGACTAAATTTCAGTGGTGACGTTAAAAACAATACTTCTTATGAAGGGATCTAATTGAAACTTCCTTTAACTCTTCTTTATCTATCCTTATGAAGACCCAAGAGGTTTTTTTTGGTCAAAAGTTCAGTAGTTTTACAATATGGCAATATTTATTGTCAAAAGTGCCGAATCTAGTTATTGGCACCCTGTGGATTTAATTGTGAAATCTTCCCTATGGTTAGTTTGTTAAAGTCTTACTTAATAGATGACTTAGAGAACCCTTCAAACATTAGACTCATGTATATCTTGTAATAAAAATTAGTACTTTTTTACCTATTTCTTTAAGTTAAAGTTGGGGTGCCAATAACTGTACTGAGTGCCAATAACTGTATGGTTTACCCTAGTTACCATGAAACAAATAATTTCCATTAAATGAACAGGACAACTTTAATTTTAAACAATGGTCTGTCATTAAAGGCGCACTGCGCATACGCATGTGTGTGCCAACACGTTGACGGAATATTTTTCTTTTTTTCTCTTGTACATGTATACTTGATTTTTTCATATTTCATATTTGGCTATTTCTTATTTTTAGGCGAAATGAGAGACAGATAATTTCTCCATATAGCTTTATAGGTAAACAAAAAAGGCCCCTTCCCCATTTAAGCCACCTCAGTACATTTTCATAATGATAAAACTTACCAGATATTAAAGAATACTTGATCCTCATTACGAATTTAATCAAATTCGTTAAAGCTATTTTTGAGAAAATCGAAAAATTGGGGAAAAAGTTGTGAAATAAAGTTTCCCCTCCGTTAGACCAATTTTTGATGAAATTTTTGCTGTCACATCAGGGCCATATACATATGCCAAATACCCAATTTCAAGTTCGTACGATTTATAGTTTTTGAGCTATAGTCCGGCCGATGAAAGTTGCGACACGGAATTACCCCCACCCTCGGCAGAGAGTAGGCGGAGCCTTCCCCTTCCGTGCCATCTCCAGCCCCTTCAGTTAACAGCTACCCTTCAAAGTTACAGTTTTAAAGTTTTAGTAGAACCAACGCGTTTTTATTGTTTTTGCTAAAGTTAATATCTAATTGTTAACAGAATGGATAGTCAACCGGGCCCCTCGACTAGTACACCGAGAAGGAAGACAGGGCGCGGTTTGGTGCTAAAATCTTACTTACTTTAGGTACTTGTTTTCCGACTGTATAATTATTTTTAAAAAAAAAGGACAATCATGGTTCTTTGATTTTAACAGCCAAAGTGACACAAAAAATTGCGGATGCTCTAGAAATTAGCAGATCTAAGGTTTCTAAGATAGTCAGCGATCATAAAAGAGGGAAGCATAATGTGACTCCATGAAAAAAGAGACCTCGCCCACCTACTGTAACAGCGATGGATTCTTTCACTGAGAATGTCATCCAAAACCATATTTATTTATACTATGAACGCAAAGAGTGGCCTTCTAAGAGGAGATTATTAAATTCACTTAAAGAAGTAGATTTGTTCCATGGAAGAAAAACCGCTTTATCTGAATTGCTACATAAGCTGCATTTTAAGTGGAAGAAATTTGATAAAAGAAATTTCTCATGGAGCGAAAAGACATTTCTGCGGCGAGATGCACATTACTACGACAAATAAGAGACTATGACTTGAACAGTATTATTTTCCTTGATGAAACTTGGGTAAATGCTGGTCATTGTGTCAGTAAAGCCTGGGCTGATGACTCATTTAAATCCTCTTGAAAACTACCTTGTGGAAAGGGTGGCAGACTCATTGTTACCCACGCAGGTAGTGCTAACGGGCTTATACCTAACGTGCTCAACATCTTTAGATCAAGGAAAACTGGAGATTGTCATGAAGACATGAACGCAACAGTTTTTCCAACATGGTTTTTAAAACTTCTGGAAAATATACCTCCAAAGAGCAGTATTGTGATGGATAACGCTCCGTATCACTCGGTGATAAAAGAAAAGCCGCCAACAACTGCTTGAAAAAAGGCAGATATTCAAAATTGGCTGTCGAAAAATAATGTAGAGTTATCACCTTCAATGATGAAGTCAGAACTAATGGAAATAGTACGTATTTATAAGCCTCGCAAGGTAACATATGTCATTGACAATATTGCTCATCAGAACGGGCATGCAGTGATAAGGTTGCCTCTGTTGTGCTATTGTTTGAAATAAGGCATCAGAAGGGTCACAACACAAAATAATAAATTTGCTTGATATAAAAAAATAAAATATATTGTATTCCGCTTGAAATAAATATAAATAAAAAAAAATACAACAACTCCTTCAGTGAATTAAATAAAATAAAAAGTCTTTTTGAAAATGATAAAAAAGAATAAAATAAAACCTTCGAGAAAATAAAATGAAAATGTCTTTACACCAGTTACTTCTATCTGGTGGTAACCTCTTCGGTGCGAAGTAACCGTTTCACGAAGGGAATCATAAAGAAGAATTCTTGCACCTTATGAAGTAAAAGGCTACTTAAGAATACTCGTGAAAAACTCTTGCGTTAGCGACTCAATGTAACCTTCCACAAGCAGCTTAATTATTTATATACGAAGGAGTACGAGTATGGTGTGAGAGGCAATTTGCTGTGGTCCGCTACTTGTCTCACCATTTACTACTTACTAATCGGATTACCTCCCTATGGGATAAATTGGCGAGCAATTAACCAGAGAAGTTATACTTGTCTCTCTGTGTCGCTACACCATACCACTGTGAATTCATCCCAATCGAATTGATATGGGCCCAAGTAAAAGGTAAAGTTGCTAAAGAGAACAAATCATTCAACTTGACTGAAGTCGAACAACTGACGAAAGTAGCATGTGAATCTATAACACCTGAGAACTGGAAGCAGTGAGGCATACGAAAGAAATTATTGAATCGGCTTGGCTAAAAGAAGGAATCCGTGAAGAAAAAAATGAGCAAATGGTTATGCAGGTTACAGAAAGTTCTTCTTCATCATCGCACGAAGATTCGGACACGTCAGGTTCTGAGTGGGGACTTGAAGAAACTATGGACAGCGCAGATTTGGGCTGCTTTCTTATAGAATAAGATCAATAAAAAGGTTTTTTTTAAATTTTGTAAATAAATTACCTTTCATTTGTTTTTGTTGTTCTCGCTTTTAGAATAAGATCAATAAAAAGATTTTTTTTTAATTTTGTAAACAAGTTACCTTTCATTTTAGTTCATTTTTTATAAAATAAAAACACAAAACATAAGTTAACAAGATCAACTACAATATAATATATTGTTATGGTTTTTATGTGAAGTATCAGCCTCACCTGGTCTACCACATATAAATTGAGTGTTACATGGAATTTTGAGTGGACTGTATAAATGATTATGTACGGATATTATGGGAAAATAAATGAAATTAAACTGAATGAAAAATGGTGTCTATTGTTAAAAATAAAATTACAACTACTGTAGTAAAATGAAATAAAAGACATCTTGGTATTTAACCCATTAGTGCTCAGAACTAAAAGTACTTTTGAATTTTGATTTAATGTGCATACTTGTTACCTAATAGTAAGAAAGCATAAGAAAAAAATAGTTAAAAAAACCTAAGAATCTTTTAAGATGGTGAAAAATGATGGCAACTTTAGTTGCATCGAGCACTTACAGGAGCTGTTCATTATTACTGGGAAAATCAATTAAACACAATTAAATACTGCTATTTTAATGTCAAATATAAAGTATAAAAATATACTTTTCGATTCCCGGCCGTGGTCGAATCTTCTAATAAAATAATTTACAAATTAGTAAACCAAAGACCATAAATAAATAACATTATAAAAATATAAGTAATTTATAAGTTGTAAGAATACATACAAAATTGTGTTTAATACTTTATAAAAATAAACTAAAACTGGTGAAATGCTTTAAAGCAATCAGGATGAAGTGGGACTTTACATTTTTCGCAAAGGAAGGTTGTTCTTTTTTGACAGGTTTTGCATCTTCTGTATTTAGATTCTCCTTTTATTATAACATGATCCTTCCCATTTCTTCTTATGTCTTCCAGCGCTGGGGAACGGGCTAGAGAAGGAGATGGTCCTGGTCTAGATTTTCCTTTACCAAAACCTCCTAAAATTTGAAGGACCACCTGTCTCCTGAACTGCAAAAGAGGCAGGTCATGCCCTAAACTGCGGTACATCAGCCAATCTTGTATACAACTTTCGCCAACAGCCCATTTAAAAAAAGGCCATCACCATTTTTTACTCCTTATTGATGTCCTATATTCTTCAAGGAACTGGTAATTGAGATCAACTCCCCCCATATTCTCATTATATTTAGCTATTGCATTGGGCATTCCTACTAATGTTTTTTTTTATCTTTCCTGCTGAATCGATGAACATTTTTTACAGGTCGAACATCATCACAATTTGTCAACAAAGTAACTGTGGCATTGTCATTCCACCTAATAGCTGTAAGCTGTCCATTTCTAGTCACTGAAAACTCTCCCCTCTTCTCTTTTTCGAAAACCTTCTTGGAAGGTAAAGCCATTGAGGCAGATACTCTATTTTCTCTAAGTGTACCCGTGCCTCCCAAATTCATTCTGCTCAATTCCTCAAGCAAACCGACTGAGGTAAAGAGGTTATCGAAATAAATTTTTGACCCCTCAGGTAACATCACATTATTCACAAGGCCAATAACTACATCCCCTCCTTGACCAAGTCCAGTAGAGGAAAGTGCCGTACTTTTCCCACAATACGGTTCAGCATGTAAAATATAACCGTTTGGATTAGACATTACCCATAGCTTGAAGCCAAACCGAATGGGTTTACCCCTTATGAATTGTTTGGCACTATGTCATCCGTAATAAGGAATGATGCTTTCATCAACACAAACATTGCGCATCGGAGGAATACTTTTGAAAGAATCATTTAGATTTTGGAATAAGGGCCTTATCTTGTAAAATTTATCTGTATTTATTTTCGAATTGTCATTCAGATAAATGAACCTTAGGATGTCTTCAAATCTTTTTCTTTTCATGGCATCAACAACTATAGAAACTTGACAGTCGGGTTCTCCTTGCCAATATATTCTCTTGCTCGGTAATTTATGATAACCTGATAACAAAAGAACCCCAATAAAAACTATCAATTCTTCAAAATCAACTTTGAAGGAATGATTCCCATGTTGCCCAGCGTACAAGTTTTTTGCAAAGTACAATAAACATTGTATATTTTAACCTTTCTATAAAAGTCAATATATTATCTTTAATAAATAATACAATGATCTACTATTTTTATTTTCAAATATATGAAGAGTCCACGGAAGAAAGGGGGGATGTCATTTGGAGTGCTTTCCGAGAAAATCCAGTTTTTAGGTTTGGGTCTTTAATTTCTTCAGTATCTTTTATCAATTTTCTTCAATTTTTTTATATGGCCTTTTCCTTTTTGTTTTGCGTGTCAAAATAATAAATTTGCCCGAAACAGATAATAAATTTGCCAGAAACACGCTCTAAAAAAAATATTTTAGTAAAAAAAAAAATTTAAACATAAAAGCAAGTGGGATAGTCCTGGACGCTCCCCCTTTCTTCCCTGTTTTATTGATAAAATGGTGATATTAATACACAATCCATATAACTTCTAACATGACTCTCCCCATTCTAGGTTTTTCCGCGTGGACATTCCCCCTTTCTTCCGAGTACGTGGTTCTTTCCATACCTTGTAACAAACCGACTGTCATTTTTTCTGACTATTTCTTTTCACCAACATATTCTACTCAACTAGACGAACAATTATGTATATATAACTAAAATTCGGAAAAAAATTGACTCTCCCCCTTTCTTCCGTGGACTCTTCATATAGTTGTTATACTTTTAAAATAAAGAAAAAAACTGATAAAACATTTGAAATAATTAAAAATAAAATAAAACTTAATTAGTTTGCTCCTGTTTCAAATATAAAACTTTGTATGGGGGGGGGGCAGCTCTAAGTGTCATATGTTGCAATCGGAGAAGACTTACTGCGATGGTTTTTTTTGGCTTGCCACATCTCTCACTTTCTCTCGCCCCTATGGGCCGGCTGAGTGTTTTACTCCTGCATTTTGGTGTTCTGGAAAATATGGAAATTGTCTGGGCCCAAGATCCTACCTTTGAGACAAGAATAGTTTCTTGCCATTTCTGGCATAAATTGGCAAAAGTGTGTGCTGCATTCATGTGGCATTTTTTATAAGCTTCTGATTGCCATGTTTGCCACTAGATGGCGTAAGCTTGTTCTCAGAACAAACCGCCCACCTAAATTAGACGGGGCTAATTTAAACGCTGTTGATGATGAGCTTGATGTGTCGTATTCCTCGTAAAATGGCAGACGAAAGTGATGAATTATTTTTATTTTGTGGCCATGATTGCCACTATATGACGTAAGCTTAATAAGAACAGTTATGTTTTATAAAACATATTATGTTTTTAATGTTGTAAATTGTAAGTTGAAAATCAATTATCTTTTGTTTGCTTTTGTTGTTCTCGCTTTTAGAATAAGATCAATAAAAATATTTTTTTTAATTTTGTAAATAAATTACCTGCCATTTTAACTCATTTTTTATAAAATAAAAACACAAAAAATAAATTAACAAGATCAAAAACAATATGATATATTGTTATGTCTTATAAAACATATTATGTTTTAACTGTTGTAGATTGTAAGTTAAAAATCAATTATCTTGCGTTTGTTTTTATTGTTCTCGCTTTTAGAATAAGATTAATAAAAATATTTTTTTTAATTTTGTAAATAAATTACCTTTCATTTTAGTTCATTTTTTATAAAATAAAAACACTAATGGTCATTTTTAATTTTTGAGTGCTGGGCACCACCACTAGAGCGCGCTTATAAAGAGCAACTTTTTGGCACTAAGGAAAAAACGTGATAAACTCAGCCCTAACTAGCCCCAGACACTTTCTTATCGTATTTCCTCCATGAGTACGTGTTTAATTCGTGTTCTATGGTATTTACGAGATTACGGAGCCTTTGAAAAACATTGCCCACGGAGTGGTAGGAATTCATTAAGGACCGATCAGGCTGTTTTATTATTTATTTCAAAAATTAAATGAAATTATATAATGAAAAGGAACATAATAGCAATTAACTATTAATACATTAAAATTCTATTTTTAAATAAATTTGGCGGGATTGAAAGAGAAAGCCAGCATATCCGTCCCCCAAGCCCTTGCCCACTTACAATTCGTTTCCATTAAACTTTATTATTTTTCTATTGCCATATATGTTACGCTGATTGTTAACATTTTTATGGCATTGGTCACTGTGACCGTCAGCCAGAGTTAGTTGCCTTTCATAAAGGCATGATATAATAATATTTTAAATTAATTTAAATATACATAGGTGTATCTAGTCCTATTTAAACAGAAATATATCCTTTTAATATTTAAGTGCACAAATATAATCCTTAACTTTATAATAATAATAATAATCCTAATATACAAATAATTCATATATATATATATATATATATATATATATATATATATATACACTTACTAACAAAAGTCTCTGCACACCCTCAAGCTTTTTTTTTATTTTTCTGAAGATACCTTATGAGCCAGATATGGGCAACGAAACTCACACATTTTTTACATAATTTAATCTATTTTAATGACCAACAATTACATTTAATATAATTTATTCAACTTATAAATTATGAGGAAAATTACTTAAAATGTCAAAATATTGATGCACCAAAAGTCTCTGCACGCAGTGGAATTAGCCAAGATACTGATATTTATACAGTTTGCACATTATCCCATTCATCCTCCGGCTAATCCCAACTTGCCAGTGTTAATTTGGGCCCAAACAGTTAAGACTGTGATAAAAAATGGAGGATCCAACACCGATTCCCGACCAAATTGTAAATTTGAGGAAACTCATACAACTCATACAGGTAAATAGGACAAATCGTCAACAGGGGCTATAATACGGTAAGGTATATCCTAAAACGGTATGAAAAACTGGGTAAAATGGAAAGTAGATACGGCTCTGGCCGCCCCCCATACTCCAAGCTCACTACAAGAGGGCTATCATAAGGACTTTGGCCGAAGAACCCCACACAAGTGCTCTAAATTTAGCAGGTATGGTGTAAGAAAATTACAAGATTGGGGTATCTGCACAGACGATTAGAAGGACCCTAAAGAAAGCTGGCTATAATGTGCGTAAGCCTAGGTGTAAGCCATTCATTAGTAAACGAACCGGATATTGAAACTGCAGTTCGCAAAGGAACATGTAAACAAGCCCTTATAGTTCTGGGAACGTGTTTTATTTATTGACGATAGTTAATTTAACATTCATGGATCAGATGGAAGGGGGAAAGTTTTGAGAAAACCCCTAACAAAGAGCCCCTGGAAAAAAACATAGTTGTACTGTGAAACATGTTGGAGGGAGTGTTTTGGTTTGGGGGTGTATGTATGCTGCTGGAGTTGGTAATTTGAAATTTATCGACGGAATAATGGACCAACACGTTTATATAAATATTTTGAGGAGTAATTTACCGGAAAGTTTAATGAAGTTTGATCTCCAGGAAAAATTCATTTTTCAACAAGATAACGACAGCGCGGAAAGTTGAAGAATAGTTGCTCTACAATGCTCCACAGCAACTTAAAACACCTCCCTAATCTCCTCATCTTAATCCAATACAACATCTATGGGATCAACTAGGCCGTCAGAAAGTAAAAATTTAAATAAAGAACAAAGACCACTTAAAAAGAGTACTAAAGGAATTGCGGGGTAAAATTACTCCAGAAACTACAAAAAACTAGTTCACACCATGCCAAATAGATTATGAGAAGTGATAAGAAATAAGGTAGGAACGACTACCTATTAAAGTTGATTTGGCATCAATAATTAAGCTTCAAGTTGAAGAAAAATGATGTGTGCAGGGACTTTTGGCGCATCAATATTCTGACATTTTATGTAATTTTCCTCATAAATTATAAGTTAAATAAATTTTACTAAATTTGATTATTGTTAATTAAAGTAGATTAAATTATGTAAAAAATGTGTGAGTTTCATTGCCAATATCTGGCTCATAACATATCTTTAGGTAAAATAAAAAAAAAGCTGGAGGGTGTGCAGAGACTTTTGTTAGTAAGTGTATATATATACACACACACGTATATATATACATATATATACAAATAATCCATGACTAACCCTAAAAGAAAATAAAAATTCACAACACAACTTCTGTAACTAGTTTTTATAACAATAAATTATTTAAAATTCAATTAAATCTAGTAACTAAAATTATTGTATCAGTAATTAAACTCCTTTACCAATCTACCTCTGTAATGCCAGGCTAATTTGCAGTATTTTATCAACGAATTGAGGTTATCGCTGTTTAATATTTTAATAACTTCTTCAATTGTTAGAATGGCCTTAAAGAAGCATTTAAGTCGGAATTCGGACAAAATGGGGCAAACTGCTATAAAATGGAAATTTTTTTTCAATTTCTTTTCGGTTGCATAGTGAGCAAAGTTGTAATTGACCCTCGTTATATATTTTAAAATTTAGATTTAGCATTTCGCACCTAGCTTTAAAGACCCAGCTAATTTCACGAATTTTCATATTTTGAAAATAATTTATTTTGTTTTCATCGTGACATAATTGTTTATATAGGTAGTACGTATTTGTTTTATTTGCCCTTTCAATGTTATTTTGGTAAAAAATTTGTTCCACAAAATATCTAAGTTGTTGTAATTGTTTCTTCAGTATTACTGTATTTTCAAGGTTGATGTATAAGCCTGCATTATGGTCCTCAATCATTTTATTTATATCTGCGAACCAATATGTTTTATTTTTTATTATTTCTTTTGCTAAAAATTTAGGTAATCGGTCATCAGGCATATTTAACACTCTAATGATATAGTCGTGGTGTAGTTTCAGTGTAAATAAAAACAGTGGTCTTATCTGTGTTTCCAAATAAATCATGTAACCTGGAGTGTGTTGTGGTAAATAAAGTAGTTTTTTGATAAAGTAATGCACAATTCTATTTACTTGATATTGTTTACCACCCCAACATTGTGAGCCATACGTTATTACTGATCTAACAACCGTATTAAATATTTTTACTTTCTGGCAGTAAGGAATTTGATTATTTGTCATGAAGTCTTTCCATACTACATTTATTGGCATTTTTGCTTTTTCCGTTTTTATATCAAAATGTTTTTTCAATCATTATCAAGGTTATTTCCTAATGTTATACCAAGATATTTATATTCGTTTTCGATTTTAATTATATTGTTGGATAGAAACCATTGTTCATTTTTTGCTTTTCTGCCGCCGTTTCTAAATATTACTATTTTAGATTTATCTAGGTTTATTACCAAGTTCCATTTTTTACTATACTCAGCAAAATCATTGATCATTAATTGTAAAGATTTGGGGTCCTCTGCTATCAATGCAATGTCATCCGCGTATGCTAGAGTTTTTATTTTCCTATTATTAATAAGTATTCCCCCGTGAAGGTCGTTTTCAACATCATTTATATAACAGGAAAATAAAAATGGACTCAGGAGACATCCCTGCAAGTATCAAAAAAAGATGTTAACCCGTCTTTACACCAAACAGCGGCTTCAGCACCATCGTATAAGTTACTAACTATTTTTATGATTTTACTTGATAATCCCATTTTGTATAATTTATAGGTAAGGGCTTCACTATCAACGCTATCAAAAGCGGCAGAAAAATCCACAAAAAATATATATACTTTTTTCTTTTTTTTCCGAGTCTCAACTTTATTAAATTCATTAAATTAAAAATATTGTCTATTGTTGAATAATTTTTCCTGAAGCCGGCCTGATTTTCATTTATTTTATGGTACCTTTCCGCCCAGTCCGTTAGCCTCAGCAGTATTAATCCGGTAAATATTTTTGCCACAGCATTTATGAATGTAATGCCTCTATAATTTTTTGGATTATTGATATCGCCCTTTTTGTGAATTGGAAAGATTATAGATTGTTTAAAGGATTTAGGTATATATACGTCTTCGAAAATATTGTTAAAAGCTGAGAGTAACTCTTTTAAAAACTTTTTGGTGGCATTTTTGTAAAATTCGTATGGTATACGATCTGTGCCCGGTGCCTTATTATCTTTCATTTTATTGACAACTTCATATAGTTCCTCTAAGGTAAAGGGCCTGTCTAAAAAGCAATTGTGATTATTAGGCTGAGTATATAGTACATTGATTGCGGTTGACGGTTTATTGTACATATTATTGAAATCTGTTTTCCACTCGCTAGGTTTAATTCCTTCCCCTACAATGAATCTTTGGTTTTTAAATCTATTTACTAATTCCCAGTAATCCTTGGAGTTATTTATTGTTTTTAGGTCATTAACAAAATTATTATAATATTTAAGTTTCTTTGTTAGACATAATTTTTTTAAATTACGGTTCTGGTCCGTATATGCTGTTTTATCTTCATTTAAATGGGACTGCATGTATTTATTTCATAGTTCAAAGGACTTTTTTCTCTCCTTTCTACATTCCCGATCGAACCATTTATCTTTTCTCTTTCCCGTGGTTTTAAAATGATTAGCGGTATTGGCGGACTTCATTATAATGTTTATAAGTTTGTTTATTGGTTCATCATTTCGCATGCCTTCAGAAATGCCCCCCATATGATATCTAATTTCCTCCTATAACATTCTTTATTTTGTAATACCCAGCTTATTTTTGGTAATAGAGGTAGTAGGTCTTCGTCTTTGTTTATATTTATTTTGCAGCATGTAATCGTGGGCATATGGTCCGAATATATTTGTTCGTCTACTCTAAAGGAACTAATGAGGTCCAAAATTTCCCTGGACACACAAACATAATCGATGGTCGACGCGCCGTTTTTATTAATAAAGGTAAGTTCGCCTTGAATATCGTCCCTTGTTCTGCCATTGAGAAGTATAATATCCGTCCTATCTAAAAGTTCTATTAGTTTGGCCCCCTTCCCATCTTTTGTTTTGCCCTTAGCCTTTCTACATAAATTTTCGATTAATTTATTTCCTTTTAACGCCTTTTTTGTCAATATTTGCATATCACCTGTCCTAGCGTTAAAATCTCCGATTAAAAGAAAATTTAAATAATTTTTTTGAGTAAGGATTTCTTCCAGATAGGCAAAATCCTTCTCCCAGTCATTTAGATAAACTGGGACTATGTATACAATTTCATTCTCAACAACAAGCCTTATCGTCTCATGTCCCATCAACTGAACGAACTGTGCCCTATAATTCTGAGCCAAACCCTCTTTTATTCCCAATAAACAGCCACCGCTTGCCCTCCCATATTTTACTTTTCTTGTTGCATATACCCAATTTAGCCTAAATCCATGAAAAAATATTTCGTACTGGTCATTATTATTACTTTCTGTATGTGTCTCTATTAATACAAATATGTCAAAACCCGTGATATAATTATAAAACTCCTTATTTTTATTACTAAGACCGTGAACATTGTATGCCAAGATATTAACCATTTTGTTTTTACTTGCAATATTGCTAATCTTACTATCTAAAATTACATTTTTATTAAAGTTCTGTTTTTTACCAGTACCTTCATAATTAGCTTGAGTCCATTTTTTCCCGAAATCGAAACTGCTGCAGCCTTTCCACAGTGTTGCTCGATATTGGTTGATTGGCGTTATCTTTTCTAATTATTTCTTCTGCCTCCTCTAGAGAATATATTTTCCCTTTAAATTTTATGTTGCCTCTATAGGTGCGTACAACTCTATCCATATTTTCCATGTATTTTATGCAGTTATAAATTCTTCTTCCTTTTTCTCTTTCTTCTTTTGTTCTGTCGTGTGTAACAGGAGTGTTCAGCTCTCTAAAATTTTCCCTCTTGCTCATAATTTTGCGTTTCTTTAGATTTGATGACAGACATATTTTAATTGGTCGTCTTCCACCCCTTTTACCAATCCTGTAGCAGTCATTAATTTGTTCTTCGTTAATATTTATATTTACGTTTTCATATATATTTTTAAATATGGCCGGAATATTTTCGTTTCCGCTATCCTGTGGCTCGGGTACATTAAAGATAATTAAATTGTTCTTTTCTTAGAAGCTGGATTTCTTGATCTTGCATAGTAGTATAGAACACGGCCATTCTATTTAACTGATTGTTTTAGGTTTAAGTTTTGGTTTTAAGTTAAGTTGTAGTTTTAAGTTGTAGTTTTAAGTTTTAGGTTTTAGTTTTAGGTTTAAGTTTTAGGTTTAAGTTTTAGGTTTTAGTTTTAGGTTTTAGTTTTAGGTTTTAGTTTTAGGTTTAAGTTTTAATACAAATCAGTGAAATCTGACAAATCAGCGAAATCTGACAAATCAGTAAATAAAAGTACAAGCAGGCGGGGTCGCTGTGCGTGAAACTCGGAATGCGTGAAAAGCTATGAAAGTACAAAAAAAAAAAAAAACAAACAATCGAACCACGTAAGCAAACTAAGTGCAGGAGTAAGAAAAACGAAAGGACAAAACCAAGCACACTGCCTGCCTGTTGGTATTGTTCTTTTATAGTATGTTTATCCCCTCCCTAAATCCCCATCTTTCCCGGATTTGGTTCGATTTGACCTTGTGTTGTTATGTAATTCTTTTTAATACTGCAGCTGCGGATGAGGCGTTAGGAAAAGGAAAAATGTTAAGACGGAGGTTGACAGAAGATAATAAATTCCTCTATACAATATCATTTTTATTAATCCAAGTTTTTTCATTGAAACCCAACCATTTAACATATAATTTATCTCCTTTCTTTTTTAAAACTTTTTCTACTAAATAAGTGTTAGGATGCCTGGTCTTATTAATTTCCTGTTTATAAAATGTTTCGAGGATTGGTGACCTTTCATGTCTTCAAGGATGTAAGTAACAGGTCTTGTCTTATTAAGATTTACAATTTTAAATATCTCAGCAGACCAGTTTGGTGTGTAACCTTTCGCAAATATACTTTTATGTTTTGATATTCTTAAAAACCACCCCACCTTATATTTATGTTTTTTCATATTTATAATATTATTTGAAGAATGTAATTTATCTGTAATTATCTTCTCATCTTGCGGAGACTTGACGTCAATTGGTCTATAACCCGTTGTCTTGTGAACCGAATGATTGTACTTTTCTAAAATATTTGGTAAGATATCTAGGTATTTGTAATTTCCTCGGAGACTGAAGATACGCCACATCATTGTTTTGAGAGTACGATTAAATCGTTCGACTATAGCAGCTTTTTTTGTTGTATAGGTACTGTAGTGATTAATACCTCGTTTTTTCATAAGATTTTGAAAAAATGAATTATAAAACTCTTTTCCGTTATCGCTTTGAATATTTTTCGGATTTCTAGAACTCTTTTTGAAAATGTTATTCAAAGCTGTGGAAACGGATTGTCCGGTTTTGTTTTTTACCGGTTCAACCCAAGCGTATTTCGAAAAACCATCGATGACTGTTAATAGGTATTTGAAACCTCTATTGAATCTTGCTAATGGTTGAACTTCTACCAAATCGATTTGCCATAAATATCGATACCTTTTAAGATTGTTTTTCTTCTGGGATAATTTTTACGAGTCGGTTTATGTAACTCAGTTACTATCGCTTCCTTTACTCCTTCCATCTTTTGGTATAAAATTTTTCAGAGCGTAGGCCAAAGTGACGACATCCTGTTCCTCTTTAGGATCTGATAAGTTTGAAATAGTTCTACATTCAGCATCGTATTTATTGTGTATTATTTCACCAAATTTGTTTTTGGGGATGCACAGTGCTGTATTTTCGACAAATCCTCTAGTTGCCAAGTCTCTGTCATCAACTGGATCTGCAAAATTCACTAATCGCTTACGATTACCATTAATCCAGTTCCCAGGCCAGTTTTTTAAATCTGTATAAAACGCTGCGAGTGTGTCGACATAAAATTTACTGGGCACATCGTTCCCCGCTACACCTGTTGATATATTAACGATCCGTCTTTTTCCTACATCTAGAGTATTAGAGTCCTTGAGAAGTAATTGAAATCTTGCTTCCCCCTTCAAAAGATTCAATTTTTCTTCGATTTTTTTAAGTGACGTGTTGTTTTTTCTGAATGTGAGATCCGAACTTGTTAGTGGACATAGCGTTACTATTGCGTATAATCTAAATGCTAGTAAATTATATCAGCTTCTCTGAGCTCCTCTATTATAGAATTTATCTCATTCTGATGTACCCCGTGACCGCTTGATGTGGATGCAACCAAAAGTCTCAGACGATCCACTAATTCATTCGGATCATCCCAATGTTCGTACACAGTTTCACCTTCTACCATTGAGTTGTAACCTTTTCCCGATTTGTCTCCAGATGATAATGATTCCTTAGGTTTAAATAATGGAGATATGATATTCTTGTATTTTAATCCTCGATTACCTGCTTAGGTTTTTCTTTGCTGTAATGTTGTCTGTGAGTATTCGTCAAATCTACAATTTCCTTATAATCGTCTAAATCCTTCTGATTATAACCTTTCGGTTCTTTCATAAATAATAATTCGTATAGACCTGGGGTACCCTTATATTGTTTCTTTTTTTCACCACCAATAGTGATGACGTCTTTTGTA
Organism: Aelia acuminata; assembly: GCA_911387785.2. Classification (NCBI taxonomy): domain Eukaryota; kingdom Metazoa; phylum Arthropoda; class Insecta; order Hemiptera; family Pentatomidae; genus Aelia; species Aelia acuminata. The sequence goes on along the minus strand of OU426980.1, from coordinate 86,853,497 downwards.
ACAGTTACCTTTGAATTTCCGATAGCCATACCGCCTTGAGGTAGCATCCTGATACCATACCTGGTATCCATATCCTCGGTATCACCGGTAATATATTTTTCCATATAAGGAGATATCAGTGAGCCTAACTGGAAGAGTTGTAATCGCGATTGTAATATTCTCCTACCTTCTGGAGTTGATTTTAATATTTCCTGCATTCGAGAGGTAGTTAACTTTGTTTTCTCCTCTTTTGATTCTTCGCTATCAACATCAGCATCATCTGTTTCAATTTTTTTTTCTATTGAAGGTTGTTTATGACGAAGAGGAGTTGATGAAGAAGGACCTTGCTCCAGTTCGACGTAAGAAGTTTCATCAGTTCCGTTTGTGAATTTATCTTCATATTCTTTTTTTACACTTTTACTAGTGAAATCCTCCTCTTGTGTCGTAGGTTTCATTAAATGAGAAGTTAACTGATAAAGAGGTTCAGTTATGGGTTTCGAAGTCCTCTTGAGCTCTTCGTCAGATCGATTGAGTTCTTCGCGGAGATTTTTGAATTTTTTTCTTAAATGTTTACTTGTTGTAACGATATCTTGTAGTATCGAACGCTTCATATTTAAAACTGAGTTTTATCTTAATGTCACTCTTCTTTTTATAAAATTATAAACGTATCGAAACCCTTTCTGTATCGTCCAGAAGAACTAGGTGATGTCTTATCTCTTAATGTCACTCTTCTTTTTATAAAATTATAAACGTATCGAAACCCTTTCTGTATCGTCCTGAAGAACTAGGTGATGTCTTATCTATTACAATGAATCCGTGAGGATCATCCTTCCAACACATGTCTTTAAATGTCTGGAATGGAATATCAGGTGAGCTTAGATGATCGTTATAAACGTGTTTTAAATTAAGATCGTCTTGATTAAAAAGTATAACAAGATTAACGTTGGGGCCCGGTGTGGCTGTGCGGTGAAGCGCCGTACTCCCATGCCGGAGCTGCGGGTTCGAGTCCCGCCCTGGGTGGTGCTTTTCTTTCGTAGGAGAAGTATCACCCAGTGCCATGGGTGTTACTATGGGCAGTATAGGGCTTCAGTGGAAGCCTTGAAGTCCCAAAAAAAAAATTAACGTAAAAGAGATTAACGTTATCCCTAATGAGATGTTTTGGTGTTCTCGTATACGTTTATGTAAGATAAAAACAATCGAGGTGTTTGTGTCGTCCCATGCAGAAAAACTTGCGTATAATATCCTGATTCTCCAAAGCGACATCATCAAAAATAAAGATGGAATTTTAATTCGCTTCTTCAGGGTCGATTACGTGCTCATTAGCGGTGAAAGTATTATAACCGATCTGCGGTACTCTTTCCACTACTAAACGTAGATAATCATATTTGGGTTGATCCAACATTTTAACGTATAAGTAAATATTTTTAAATTTGAGTCCTTTCGTGTCTAATAAAAGGCTTACCATAAGATTGGTTTTTCCACATCCGCTCGGTCCACAAATTATCGCCCTTATACTATCGGGTAATAAAGGTCCATGACGTTTAGTCTCGTTTCGTTTTATCAAATCTTTCGGGACGACGTCTAGTATTTGAATTTTTTCTTTTTGCTGTTCTAATCGCATCGTTTCTTCTTCTTTAGTGTCAAAAAGAGCTCAAGTCCACGGTATAAATAGTAGCGGACGATGAAAAGCTCACTTCAGTATGACTAAAGCGATTAAAAGAGGAAGAGGTTTAATTAATAGACTTATAGATCGACTCCCCATTGAAGCTCACCTACCTGGTCATCATTTCTGCGGTCCTGGTACGAAATTAAAAAAACGCCTGGCTAGAGGAGACGAAGGAATCAATCTTTTGGACGAAGCGTGCAAAGAACACGATCTTGCTTATCATAAATTCACTGATAGCGATAAAAGGTCTGTGGCAGATCGGATACTCGCTGAAAAGGCTTGGCAAAGAGTACGAGCCAAAGATTCGAGTTTAAGTGAAAAAGCAGCCGCCTGGGCAATAACAAATGCAATGAAAGCTAAAGTTAAATTAGGAGCTAGATTAATAAAAAAATCAAAAATTGGAAGAAAAAAAGAGTCAGATGTCTTGCTGAAAAGAAGAAAGAGTCTTAAATTTAGAAATATAATCGACACCACTGCGCGTGTAAAGGATGTATCGTCTCTAAGCAGTGCATCGCGATTAGACTGACAAGAGCCAAACGTTTTTTGAAAAAATACGGTGCCATTCCTCGCTCACCTAGAATTTTACCATTACCAAAGAGCGGAGGATTCTAACCACTTCTGGTACCCATAATGGCGGGGCTATCGGCGATCGGCTCTCTGGCCGGAGGCGCGTCTGCTATAGCCAAAGCGATAAACGGAGCAAAAGATGCGAAAGAAAGACTCGAAGTGATGAAAAGACATAACCTCAAAATGGAAGACCAGAAAATAGGTAGTGGCTTATACTTAAAACCTTATCGAAAAGGTTACGGATTATATCTAAAAGAGGAGGGTATTTGACTATCCTCATTACCTCCAAGGGCTTTAACGGATGTAGAGTTGAAAAGATATGCGATAGGAGTTCCTCATTTTAGAGGAGTGTTCATGATTGATACGCTACCAAACAAAATCAGACTGAATGAAAGTGCAATTGTTAATCTCGATACGAGTGACCGTTCCGGCACTCATTGGTTATGTTATGTCAAGAAAGGTGATAATGTTTTATATTTCGATCCATTCGGTAATTTGAAACCCCAGCCCGAATTGTCGAATTATTTGAAAGGTACTACCTCCAACACTAGCATATATTATAACAGAACCAATCATCAAAAATGGGACACACCATACTGCGGACATTTGTGTCTTCAATTTCTGTATAAATATGGGTGAAAATTTATAAAAGATATCAAAAATGAGTCTGACGGTTACGCTGTCGGGTAAATCAAACGTTTTATCTGCAACATTTTTTCCATTTATAGATTTGAGTGACGATGATTACGAGATAGTGTTACCCAATTCCGGGAACGTAAATATATGCCCTACTCAGTGGAGAAGGGGTGGGTAGAAAAAGAAGCAACCAAAAAAAGTAAAAAAAAAATTAATCAAGAATAAAAATTAATAATTCAATGGATAAATGCCGATTAACAGGGAGGGAAATTAATATATAATAAAAAAAAATTGTAGGCGCCACGCCGTTTTTTTTTTTGTTCTTAAAACCTAAGATCCGGAAAAACGTCGAAAACCTAATCCATACACTCAACCAAGGGCAAAAGAAATCTATTTGATAGTAAACAAAAATATTTAAAAAGCAAATAAAGGAAAAACAAAGAATTTAGAGGGGCCCAGTAGCGAATCTCAAAACTTCACTATGAGTAACTAGGGCATTTACCTACTCCCTACCTTTACATTCATCCCCGGTGAACAGTCAGGTTAAGACCCCTTAATTTGGAAATTTGTAGCTTTCCCAATTGGTTTAATGATACCATTATCTTATACATAAACAAAAAAAAAATAGGAGGTTCAAGAGGGCAAATGATTGATTGAAATACTATTGAAAAGAATTACAAAAATTAAAAATTGAATCCTTATCTCTACAATGAAATTCAATATGGATACCAGGGAACCAACATCTCTTATGTTAATTATTTTTCTTCTCTTTCTTGGATCAAACTTGCCTTGTGAAATAAATAATAATTTGGTAGGAAAAAAAATCAGTACTGTGAATTTAATAACAATTTCTTTCTCTTTGAGGGAATATAAAATTCATTTACAAAAAAACAAATTGAACATCAAAAGCAATTAATATTGATTTATTTACATTTTTTTTTTTAAAACACAATCATAAAAAAACCAACTTTTGATTAACCCTATATATATTTACAATAAGAGGCAAAAATGCGCAAAACAAAAAAAATTCCTCCATCACACAACCTAAATAATAATAATTACAAAAATTACTTTTCTATTCTTATTTTTATAACTACTATTATTCCCTCAAATTATTACAAAAAAAAATTCATTGCTCTTCAACATAATTAAAATATTAATTCAGAGCTCTGAGAATAAAGAAAACTGAAACTTAGCTGGTTGGTGGGTGCACCCAGTCCTCTTCTATTTTCAATTTTTGGCTCTTTGCTCGCCAAAACAGCCTCAGATTTTCCTGATCTCGTAAGTCACCTCCTCGGGTAATGCTCGGCTACCACACTCACTTTGGAACTTAAAAAAAAAGACTCAGGAAAAAATTTAAATCCGGCAGAGCCGTCACAACTCGAGCCTCGCCTCGACTGTCTCTCCCCGCTCGTCTTTTTTTTTTCTCTGCCCCCACGTAGCGCTCGTTGTTATAAGTTAATATTTCTTCACTTTCACTTCTTTAAACAATATTTCTTTGAATTCCACTAATATTGTAACGGTTATTTTATTTTATACTAATTTAATTTACATTTAATCTTACATTTTATATAGCGTACTATAAAAAAAAATATTCTATTGAAATTGCTATTAAATTTCGAGTTATTAAGCTCACTCGATTTGGTTCCCTTTTGTTTATTGCCTTAAACACTAGGTTAATTAATTTAAATCACAATATAAACTATGGCCAATATTTACAAAATTTTATTCTAACCTGTTTAAGCAAAAAATTTCTACCGAATGAAAAAAAAAGATCATGGCCAAAACTAACAATAAAAATTGTTCGGGCCAAGCTGTAATAAAAAGCAAAGGCCTTGGTCTCTTGAACCTTTACCATTTTTTTTTTTTCAAAAAAAAAATATACCAAAAACCTTGTTACACCGTAACAACTCTCCCCTTTCATAAAAAAAAAAAAAAAAAAAAAAAAAAAAATGGAAACCCAGTGACTCAAGCTTAACACAAAAAAAACTTGTTTATTAACCCGTAACTACCGATACCTTTAAAAAAACTCAAAAGCAAGAATAACCATTTCCGTCATCATCACTTCATCAAGATACCATCTCAACATCGCTGTTACTCACCGAGAAATACGAACAAAAGAAACGAATAGTAAATAGTAGACATTTACAAGGTAGTACTTAGACAGCGTAATAAAAACAAGACTAGAGTTTCACACCCCATCGCTGGGTTCTCCGGGGTCCATCTTAAAATCCTTGACATGGAAAATTCCGGCTGAACAACCCGAAGAAGGATCTTCTAGCTCATATGTTACAGACGATATCTTATTTTTGATGCGGAATCGTTTGAATTTCGGACATAGTTTGCTGGATACGTAATCCACCGCACTAGATTGGGGATGTGCCCGACACCAAATAAACTGACCAACACTGTATGATACTGGCCGCCTTCGCAAGTTGTAACTCCTCGAGCTCTTTTCATAGGCTCTCTCCAACCTATCTTCGACCTCTTGAAACAAAACCGGCAGTTTTTTCAGTCTTTCCAGACGATCCTCTTTATCTCTTACGACATCTGATGGCCCATCGACTTTATCCTCATAATAATCCCCCGATCGCGGCAGCTCACTCCCGAAATTTAAATACGCTGGTGAAAATCCCGTTGTCTCATGGACTGAAGTCTTCAGGGTAAATTCCAATTTATATAAGTCTTTGTCCCATAACCGCTGATTGTCTCGCACATGCGATGCCATCATGGTCTTGACAACCTTATTAATTCTTTCAGTGGGGTTTGCTTGCGGGTGGTACAATGGTGTGAACCATATGTTTACGCCGTACTCCTTCATCTTATTCAAGAAGTAAGCACCCTTAAATTGTACTCCGTTATCGCAAACGATTACCTGCGGCACTCCAAACATGCAAAAGACTCTTTCCTCAATTAGCTGGGCAATCTTTTTCGATGTCGCTTCTCTCATGGCCAGCAACACTGAGTACTTGGTGAAGTAATCGCTGACAACTAACAGATACCTATTCTGCTGGGTCGATCTTGGTAATGGTCCCATGATATCGGTGGTGATAATCTGCCACGGCCGGGTCACTTTCCGTTGAGCACCCATTAATCCAGCTGGAGTCTGTTGTGATGGTTTCAGCGATAAGCATGTCTGGGATCGAGCCACATATTTGGCTACATCTGAAGCCATGCCTGGCCAGTAATAAATTTCTTTGATGCGCTGCAAAGTCTTAAAAGTGCCGAGGTGTCCTGATAAAGGATTATCGTGATATTCCATCAGCACTTCCCCTCTTTTAGATTTAGGTAGCACAATTTTCCATGGCTTATCATCTCCGAGAATCTTTTTGGGATCTATTATGCGTTTGAACAACTTCGTTCCCTCTACTTTCCAAGTTGGGTATTCGGCCGCACGCTCTTCGACCGACTTTAACATTTTTAGGTACCACGCGTCCATGTCCGGGTATTCAACAGCCACCACATTTATATCAGCATCGGATTCCCTCGTACGAGACAAGGCGTCTGCTGCAGCATTATGTTTACCGGGTCGATGCTTGATCTCGAAATTATATTGCTGTAATTTAACCGCCCAACGAGCCAATCTTCCATTGGGGTCCTTGAGATTCTGAAGCCATCTCAGTGCCATGTGGTCGGTAATGACAGTGAAAGGCATTCCCTCCAAGTACGGTCTAAATTTTTCAATTGCCCAGAGGACCGCTAAACATTCGTGTTCAGTTGTTGAAAACTTACGTTCTGCAGCGGTTAATCCTCTACTAGCATATGCAATTGCTTTTTCTCCAGCTTCGGTTTCCTGGGAAAGAATGGCGCCAGGTCCGGTTGATGAGGCGTCCGTTTGCAACAAAAACGGTAATGAAAAATCAGGGCAAGTCAAGATAGGAGCGGATACCAGTTTCTCTTTAATGGTTTCCATCGCTTTCTGTTGTTGCTCTCCCCAATGCCACCGACGGTTCTTCTTCAGTAGCTCTGTCAATGGGGATATAACAGACGAAAAATGGGGTACAAATCTTCGGTACCACGAAGCCAGCCCAACCAGACGTCTGACCTGCCTCACATTTTTAGGAGTTGGAAAATCCAAAATAGCGGTAACTTTTTCTGGGTCTACCTGCAGACCATTCTCATTAACTACGTAGCCGAGATATTTTAATTCCGAGCGGCAAAACTGACTTTTCTCCCAATTTAAAGTGAGCCCTGCCTCGAATAACCTTTTTAGTACTTCTAACACCTCTAAATGCTTCTCAAACTCTGGGCTCGTGATTACCACATCATCCAGATAAACAAATACGTATGGCTCTAAATCTGGACCCAATATATCGTCTATAAGACGCTGCCAGGTAGCTGGAGCGTTGTGGAGCCCAAATGGCATACGTAAAAAGTGGTAAAGCCCCCGCCCTGGGACTGTAAAGGCAGTTTTCTCACAGCTTTCGGGGCTCAGCGGAACCTGCCAATAAGCCGACTTGATGTCTATTGACGAAAGATATTTGCTGTCTCGAAGTCTGTCCAAGATATGGGAAATAAATGGCAACGGATAGGCATCTCTTTTCGTTACCGAGTTCAGCTGTCTATAATCCACGCAGAAGCGATGCGACCCATCTGGTTTCTGAACGAGAACAACCGGGGACGACCAAGGACTTCTTGAAGGGACGACTATCTTGTCTTTAAGCATTTCTTCAAGTTCTGCATCCAAAATCTTCTGTACGTGGGGGGATACAGGGTAATAGCGCTGTTTTATTGGGCGTGCGTCGCCCGTCTCTATTACGTGCTGTACTCGGCTGGTACAACCGATTTTAGGAGTTCCTTTTCCTCTCCAGTGTTTAATCAGCTCCTCGAGTCGGTTCTGTTGGCTACTATCCAACGAAGTCCGACTTACTAAAGACGGTGTTTCAGTTGCCGAAATGGTGTTAGGAAATTCCCAGGTACCTCGTGATATGTCTGGAACGACCTTAACCTTTCGCCAGAAATCAACTCCCAATATCAGATTCGTTGTCAGCCCTGGAATAACCAAAACGTTCAGTGCCGCAACTTTCCCTCCAATCTCGACTGGAAGCGTCACAGAACCCGCAGCTTCAATAGATGATCCGTCTGCCAGTGCTATCTTGATTTCTTTCTGAGGTTTAAGTTCCATGCCCAGAGAAGAAAACTTTTGCCAACTTTCATGACTTAGCAGTGATCTTGTGGCTCCAGAATCGAGTAATCCCACGAACTTCATCCCTAAAATATTGACAGAGAGGTAAGGCCTGTCATCCTTCCCTTGTAGCGCAGTGAGATGCTTATTTGTCCGTTCCGTAAATTCCCGCACCGTATCCAGCCACTCCTTCCATTCAGGAGAATTTCTGTAGGACATCAAGGGGTTGTGCGAACTCCGTCCTCCTAAGTTCGCCCCACTTCTGCGTTTCCCGGCCTATTTTCATTAGGGCTCTGCTTCGATACTTCAAATGATTTTTTCTTTGGTTTACGGCATTCTCGTGAAACATGGCCAGGCTCCCCACAATTCCAGCACTTCACCCTCGGTTTTGGACACGGTTCCCAATTCGAGTCATATTTCTTTGGCTCCTGGCTGTCTAAGGACCTTGCTAGGTTGTTATCTGGTCTCGGTAATTTTTGGTGTTTGTCATTCTGAGAGGTAGGCGGGGTTGGCCTGTAGGCAAGGTCCGGTTCAAGCAAATCACAATTAACGGGAGGGGGTCGGTGGTTTTGTACACGCCATCGGGTTTGCTCTAATTCTTTTCCCAGTCTGCGAAGAGTCTCCAACGATTCTGTCTTTTGTAAGGCTAATCCCTGTAAGTAGTACGGATGTAAATTCCTTTTAATAACCTTAAGAATTTCATCTTCATTTGGGGGAGATGGTAGTCGGTAAAAGTAATTTTCCATTACACTTATAAATATGCCAATGGATTCCTCGCTGCCCTGTGTTCTCGTTCTTATATCCTCCCACAATCTCTCAGAGTAATCCATCGGTTCAAATTCCCCTTTCAACTCGGCTACCAATTGAGACCAGGTCTTGACCCGTCGCCTCATAGCCTTATACCAAATTAACGCTTTTCCCCCGAACAGATCGTAAGCAGAGGACAAGAGGTCATAATCGGAGGTGTTCCTAGCTAATTTCATCTCATCGATAGCCTCCAAAAATGCGTTTACACTTAGCCCTGTACCATCCCCAAGGAATCGATTGCCCCAATCTTTGACTGGAACCTGATATCTGTTAATCCCAAAAGTTCTTTCCTCGCCACGTGCATCACTAATATCTGGTGATTTATCTACTAGTCCCGTTCCGTTGCAGATATTGTTGAATATTTGCAAACAAGAGACTGATTCTTTTAAATATTCAGACTTCAGGTTTTCTTGCTCAGTACCTGACACAGTCATAGTTGAAAGAGTCCTCAGAAGATTTGCGATTAATTCGTCTAATAGCCGACCCATCGGACTTCCTCGACTCCCACTAAAATTATCAAGGGACCCCCTTATAGTGTCTAGCATCCTTTTTGTTTCAAGGAATTCAGACTGACCCTCTGTCTCCCGATTCATGAGATTAGATTGCCCATCTGATTCCGAATTGATTGGTTTGGTTGTGGCAGGTTGTTTCCTAACACCTTCTCCTTCAACCGCACTTTTCGAATCAAACAAATCAAAAAGCTCGAGACAAAATGCGCTCACTGTCTCCTTCCGCTCTACATCCTGCGGTTCCACTACATGGACCCGCGCGAGACGATTATATACATGCTGCAGCCCAGTATCGATTTTAGCCCGATCCCCTGCACTCGAGGACTCATCCAGCAAATTGATTTTCGCTAAAAGCTTTTCTAGTTTTTTTCTGGCATGTTTCAACCTCAGAAATTTCGGTCATAACTACCGTTGACCTAGGTATTTTCCCTTCCACTTCACGTCTCAGAAGCGGTCTAAGTTTTTTCCGCATCCCCTCGACATCTGAGATTCCCTTTATACCACGAACTTGGAGCTCGTACTCCAACTCATCTTTTGCCCATCGATAAACATCCATGTCGATTTTTTTTTTTCGCCACGGACCAAAAATAAAAACAAAATTATGTATCTATTTATTAAATTTTTATTTTGTTATTATACCGTTTTGTTTATATATATATATATTTTTTTTTTTTTTAAGGGCCCCACGTTGGGCGCCAAACTTAGTTACCCAATTCCGGGAACGTAAATGCCCTACTCAGTGGAGAAGGGGTGGGTAGAAAAAGAAGCAACCAAAAAAAGTAAAAAAAAATTAAATAATTAAAAATTAATCAAGAATAAAAATTAATAATTCAATGAATAAATGCCGATTAACAGGGAGGGAAATAAAAATACAATAAAAAAAAATTGTAGGCGCCACGCCGTTTTTTTTTTTTTTTTTTTGTTCTTAAAACCTAAGATCCGGAAAAACGTCGAAAACCTAATCCATACACTCAACCAAGGGCAAAAGAAATCTATTTGATAGTAAACAAAAATATTTAAAAAGCAAATAAAGGAAAAACAAAGAATTTAGAGGGGCCCAGTAGCGAATCTCAAAACTTCACTATGAGTAACTAGGGCATTTACCTATTTTTTTTTCTCTGCCCCCACGTAGCGCTCGTTGTTATAAGTTAATATTTCTTTACTTTCACTCTTTAATTCCACTAATATTGTAACGGTTATTTTATTTTATACTAATTTAATTTACATTTAATCTTACATTTTATATAGTGTACTATAAAAAAAAATATTCTATTGAAATTGCTATTAAATTTCGAGTTATTAAGCTCACTCGATTTGGTTCCCTTTTGTTTATTGCTTTATAACACTAGGTTAATTAATTTAAATCACAATATAAACTATGGCCAATATTTACAAAATTTTATTCTAACCTGTTTAAGCAAAAAATTTCTACCGAATGAAAAAAAAAGATCATGGCCAAAACTAACAATAAAAATTGTTCGGGCCAAGCTGGAATGAAAAGCAAAGGCCTTGGTCTCTTGAACCTTTACCATTTTTTTTTTTCAAAAAAAAAATATACCAAAAACCTTGTTACACCGTAACAATAGGTCTCCTCTCTTTTGAGACTTACAACACTATACCAAACATAATTAAAAATGAATGTGATATGTTTTACTTTGGCGATCAAAAGATTAAGATACCTGAAGGGGATCCTATGACATTGAGTCTATTGCCACATATCTCGAAGAAAATATTCAAGAAAACGATGCTATTATTCTCAGAGGAAATAACAATACTCTAAAGGCGGAATTACGCTCAACTCAAAAGGTATACTTCAATGTTCCCGGCAAGCCGAATTCTATCGGACCGCTTTTGGGATTCAATAGACCGAATACCGTATTGGAGCCCAAACAGAGTTATCACGTCTCTGATGATATTGTGGAAATTATGAAGATTAACGTAATATCTATACACTGCAACATAGCTGCTGGTTCTTATCTGAACGGTGAACCGAATCACATCATTCATCAATTCTTTCCGACCGTAGATCCTGGATATAAGATCGTTGAAAGTCCTTCTCCGGTCATTTATCACCCGATCAACGTGAGAACGATTGAAAACATCACTTTGAGGATATTAGACCAAAACGCTCAACTGATAAATTTTCGCGGATAGACCATAACAGCAAGATTGCATATAAGAAAACAACATGGCTATCGATTTTATTAATCACAGTTTTTCCAAGAAGATTTGTACGTATAAAAGAGAAGAAAGACCTTCCTACTCGACTAGTTTAAAGAAACGTTTGATAGGGTTAACACCAGAGAACAAATTATTTTTACGACGCTTAGGATTTCGGTTGAAAAAAAGTGTATAATATTTTAAATATTTCTTCCGATATTCTTTTCGATGAGACCATAAGTACTTTCGAGTATCATACGCATCAACCCTACGCCTCATCGACACTGAACATCATCGACCGATTCAACAACAAGACCTATACACCCTACCGGCTCATAGTTTTATCTATTTAGAAGGATCGATCTCAGTGAGGAAAGCTGATGGGACTCCTAGTACCGAAACTTCTATATCGAACAACGGTTTTGCATTTCTCTATGATGAGATACGCTACGAATTAAACGGTATAGAGATAGATAAAGTTCGCAGTCCTGGAATAACCAGCACATTAAAAGGCTACGTATCGCAAACTCCCAACACCATCAAAGGATTAGAAAATGGAGGATGGATTATGCCTAGCAAAAATAAAACGCTATCTATTGTAAAAAATGGGCATTTTAACGTTTGTCTACCTCTTCACGCCCTTCTCGGATTTGCTGAAGATTTCAAACGCATACTTCTAAACGTAAAGCAGGAATTGATACTCGTCAGATCGAATACTGATTACAACTCCGTTCTTGGAAGTAACAACACCGACATTAATATTAAATTAAGGATATTAAATTAGAAAGTACCGCATGTCAAGCTTTTCGATGAGCAGAGATTAAGAATTCTTAAAGAAGTAGACAAGAATCAGTCACTTCCGATATCCTTCAGATCGTGGGATTTGAATGAGCACCCCCCAACAGGGCCCTACCAACAGGAACGTCAAACGAAACTTGGGCTGTAAAACATCATCGCAATTGGAAAAACCACGTTACGTCATCGACGCCTTCCAGACCGGAAGACTCAAACGAAGAGATAAGGATTGTAGTAACTTTGATCACTGCGATTTAAGAAATGTAAAGCTATTCCTCAATTTGGAACAGTATCCTTATGACGATCTCAACTTGGATTGGGAAAAGGGAAAAACGGCTCTTCTCTACGAAATGTATTGCAGGTTTCAAGTCAGCTATTACGGAAAAGACAATCCTGAACCACTATTGAATAGACAAGATTTTATGGAGCTTTCCCCTATCATAGTCATCGATTGTTCTAAACAAAGCGAAGCAATTAAAAATGCAACAGTAGACATGAGACTCGAATTTGAAATGAATAAAAACTTTGTTAGCGATACGAGAGCCTACTGTCTCACGATACACGACAGAATCGTGGAATACGAGGCGGGGACTGGATTGGTAAGAAAGTTGTATTAAATACCCGGACAAGTACAGAATTGTCTTCAGTATCCGAGTTGAAACGATAGATGGCGAACACCATGTCTAAGCCTGCCACTCATCGCGTTGCAGTCATCGATTTTCAAGCGTACATCGATGTGGTTAACGGACATCGTGATTTTATAATAAAAGAGCTTTCAATAGTAGATGTAAAACAATCGACGACGCAACACTGGTTCTTCAAACCTTCCCATCAAGATGATCAATTATCTGAAAATCTATGGGCGATGCAAAATCTTCATGGGATTTCCTGGGATTATGGTGAAATAGAATATGACAAGTTGATGATCACTATTACAACAGCAACGGAACAATATGACTTTTTATACGCCAAGGGTTGTGAAAAGTGTATATTTTTAGAAGATATATTGAAGAGACCTGTCTATGACCTTCACAACTTTTCCTGTCCATCTCTAAAGAAATTAGCAGATACCTCGATTAAATGTCGATATCATCGTGGCAGATCCTGGAACAAATATGTATGTTCCCTCAATCAAGCTCACAATTTGGCTCACTGGATGAGAATGAATCCGAAAAATGTGGATCTTTCTATCGAATCAGTAAGGCGTAATACATTCACTAACAGGACTATAAATATGAAACCTGAACATATGCTGCTGGCCTTCAACGGTTTTATCAGAGGATGGAAAAACACTGCTACTTGCTACTTTTGTAATTTGAAATTTAAAACTTTATCAACATGTGCAATTTCACCTTACAGTTATCATAAAACTAATAATCCTCAATGTCAGTGGTTTTTGGATAATGTGAAATAATTTTTTTATAATGTATTATTTATTGTATTGTAAGTTTTTAATAAAGAATTTTAAAAATCATATATTTTTTTTTTTATACCAACCTTAAATTGATAAATAAAATTAAAAAAAATGGGATTAAAAAAATAAAACAATTTGTTGTGAATAATTATTTTTTATTGGTTGTACTCGCATTTTTCAATAACATTGTACAAAAAATCCAAAGATTTTGAAACAGAATCAAACAGTTCACACAATTTGATACATTCACATTTTTTCAAAATAATATTTGTGATATTAACTTTATATATGGTGTAACTTTTTCATTCAACGATATTGTCCAGGGATAAACATGTTCAATTTTCAAACATCTTATTGTACCTCTTTTCGTTAGTGAGATGTTGATATTCTTTTTTAATTGAATCTGATCATTTTCTTCTTCTGCATCGCTCGCAGCATCAGTTTTTATCACTTTTTTCTTCTTGAAATGACCCAAAATGTTTGAAGACCTGGCCCCAAATTCACCCCATTCTTCCTTGTCTAGGTAAATTGTAGATTTCTTGTCGACCAGAGCTACAATTGGCACACCAGCACAGAGCCCCACTTTTATACACTTTTTTAATGAATTATTGAGTGGGTAGATAGTTACTAATGCTAACTCTCTAAACTATTGTTGTGTATTGGACCATCATCGTGGTACAACTGATTATTATTCACAATTAAAATATTTTTTATAATGTTAAAAAGTGGGGGAGGGTTCGTTGTTGTTTTTTTTGTGTTAGTAACCAATCTCTGATTCATCTCTATAACTTTTATCATTTTTTTTCTTCACTATCAGTGTTATCTCTTACATGATACAGTTTCCTCAACAGTTTTTTTATATCAAAACTACTTGAATATATCATAAAGCATAGACATGTGTCAGGCCCATCTCTAGCTTCAGGATCACTCCAATGACAAGTGATGTAATGTCCGTTTGATTGTTTATCTGTTCCAATACGCTTTGCGTAATGGTTCAGTTCATCTATAAGTCTTCGAATCTTCATGAATGTTAAAACATTTTGATTGTCGAGAGTGATAGAAGGATATTCAAGAACATAACGTTTATAGTAAGGACAATCCTCTAAACTTCTTAACAAGTCCATGGTTAGAGACACAATGCATGCATGAGAAAGAATGATTGCTTTTAATATACATCTTAAAAGGGAAAAAAAAGGGAAAATTTGTTATAAAAAAGAAGAAAAAAAAACTTCACATTTTAATATTTTTTATTTCACCAACTTTCCATGTACTCAAATTTTAGTTTGAATGAGTTTCTTAACCCCCTCCCCTCGTACGTCATTATAATTCCTCCTGTGAAAATAAATAAAAAAAATATAAATCAAAGGCTAATTGTAGAAAAAATGTATATATACTTTAAAATAAATAATTACCATTATAATTTTGTAGTTCCTCATCGGACAGTAGATTTGTATATCTATTCGGGAGGAAGACAACGTACAGCTCGTGTACGAGGGGTTGTGAATGGGCCTCCATAAGCAAGAAATCCTCTAGCACTGCTTGCAACGAATTCCCATATTTCGTTGCTACTTTTTTAAGTTAATATTTTTGACCTATTTTTAGGTCTTCTATTCTGTTGAACTCTTTAATGGTTGCAGCATTCAATTTATCGACCATGAATTTAGACATCTGTATAAAAATTATTATATATTGATTTCATGTGATCACTTTTAAACTTTTATTTTAATATATTGAAAGATTGTTATACTCACGTTTGTTGCTCAGATTGTTGCTACTTGTCTGACTTGTCAGGAGATCTTACGGACTTTATATACACTGCAATCCCCCCCCCCCCCCACATCTTAACAAGTCTGACCTTTTAATTTCTTTTTAAAAAAAAAAAAAAGGAATACTGTTGCATATATATATATATGAACCGCATTTAGGTATTTCATTCTCTCCTTCCTTTTCAAAGTGTCCATAAGAAGATCAAACAGCGTAAGTTTTAACAGAGGTTTTTCTTATTGTTTTTAAGAGAATTATTTTTTTATATATATTTCTTCAATAATGTTCTATTGTAATATTTGTAAGTCTTCCTTTGATTACAAAAGAGATTTAAACATTCATTTAGCAATTATTCACAAACTTAAACCTTCTTACGTTTGTAAAATATGTGGAATAGGGTTCGATACGATTTCAAATCAATACATTCATGAAAAATACTGTAGTAAAGTTAATTTATCTAAAATATGCAAATTAGGTAAACGTACCTCTTCTGATATCTTCCATAGTTCCTTTCAAGGGCTTAATACAGTCGAAAATAGTAATTTAAATACTGTTCCCAGTACTAGTAGTAGTAATAATTCATCTCAACATAACCTTCCTCCACCAATAAAAAAGACTAAAAAAAATGTTTATTCGGTCGAACCTTTAAAAAAAAGATCTTTTAAGTCTTTTTTTCTTTTTCTGATCATGAAAACGTAGTTAGTTATGAGACAGCTTTTGAAAGCCGAATAGCCTCTTATTACTTACGAGCGACAAAACAAAAAAATAAAGAGTTCATGGATATAAAGTCCTTTATGGAGGATTTAAGAGACAAAATTAAAAGAATTTTAACTAATTATCTAGCCTCTTTTAAAGCCGTTAAGGTAAATGTCGTTTTAGAAAGCCAATTCGTCAACGTTAGCGGTGAGATATGTGATAGAGCGTTTAAGACTAAAAATAAAGAACTATATATTTCTAGCGATTTAGATCAGTTTATTTCCAGCATCACAAAAACGCTTAGCAACGAATTCGAAGAATCCCAATTAAAAAAATCCGGATGGTCTTTGAATTGTATAGACGGACTTAGGTTAAAAATTAATAAATATTCACCGTTATCCGCATCACATGGATGTTCTATAGTTTTACCAAACTTTTTAAAAAACAAAAAATGTTGTATAAATGTCAATAATACTGATAATAAGTGTTTCATATATGCAATATTAGCTAAATTTGTTACAAAAGCTCCTCAAAGAGTGTCGAAATATCGTAATTTAATGACAAAATATGATTTTTCATGTTTACAGTATCCTTTTACTATAAAAAACATTAGACAGTTTGAAAGAATTAATAACATTTCAATCAATTTATACGCTTTAGATGAAAATAATACAGAAGTCTATCCATTAAAAGTTACTAACAAAATATTACCGGACGATAGAGATTTATTAATTATAGAAGGTGAAGGCATCCAAAATCATGCTAACCATTACGTTTATATTAAATCATTGTCCAGACTCATTAGTAAACAAATAAATAAACATGAAAAAAAAGTTTTAATCTGTAAAAGATGTTTCACCCGATTCGATACTCGAAATGGAGAAGAGGATGCATCAATGCGTTTAAATAATCACATGTTTTTATGTGACAACAACAGCCCTGTTCGTATCGTACTTCCAACAGATGAACCGTATGTACAATTCAAAAATCCAGAACGAGGATCAAGAGTAGAGTTTGTCATTTATGGCGATTTTGAAACGATATTGACACCGGTTTCAGGAAATAGACCTTCACCAAACACTTCATGGACTTTTGCATATCAAAAACACGATCTTATGTCCTACGGTTTAATTGTTAAATCAAATTGTACAGATAGGACGGACGAAGATGATAATTCTTTATTATGTTTTAATAAAGCTTATATCTACAGAGGAAAGGATGTCGGGTCTCATTTCATAAAAACATTAGAATCGTTTTCCTTAAAAATTATGAAAACTTATGAACAACAATTTCAATCAATGTACAGTATCAACTGTTCTTCACCTACCACTGTTGAAGAGGCCAATTCATGCTGGCTCAAAAAGAAAAGAAAACTTTTTGTGCCCGTCTTATTCCATAATTTATCTTCATACGATGCTCACTTTATCATTCGTCTACTAGGTGAAACACCTGGAAATATAACAGTTATACCCAATAATCAGGAAAAGTATATTTCATTTACAAAAAATATATTAGGATTAAATTTTCGATTTATCGACAGTTATCGTTTTATCGATAGAAGTTTAGCTACGATGGCTTCTAATCTACCCGATTCTAAATTCCTAACAATTTCAAAACATTTTCAACCTTCTTTAAATCACTTAGTCAAACAAAACGGTATATTCCCCTATGAATTCGTTAATGAGTGGGATAAACTCGACGAAAAAACTCTTCCCAGTAAAGAAGCGTTTTACAGCGAATTAACCGGAAGTAACATAACAGACGATGAGTATGAACATGCTCAAAGGGTTTGGAACCAATTTCAGTGTTCAACACTCGGTGAATACAGCGATCTCTATTTAAAAATAGATGTACTGCTTTTATGTGATTGTTATGAAGCTTTTCGAGACATAACTTTAGAAACTTCTTCAATAGATCCAGCACATTTTTTACTACACCTGGTATGGCTTGGGATATTATGTTAAAATTCACCGGAATTCGATTACAATTACTCACAGATTATGAGCAAATATTATTTATAGAAAGAGGAATTCGAGGAGTTCTGTGTCAAGTAAGTAAAAAGTTTGCTCAAGCAAATAACAGATATATGAAAGGGGAGACCAATAATGATGTAGGGACGTGTTTCGATTCAAATAAACCTACATCCTATATAGAATATCTCGACACTAACGGACTGTATGCCACTGCAATGTCGATGACATTACCGTATGGAAACCAAACAAAATAAATCGAGACATCATTATGAGTTTATCAGAGACAGATAACATCGGTTATATTTTAGAAGTAGACCTTTCTTATCCTCAATTTTGTCACGATGTCCATTCCGATTTACCTTTTCTTTCGGAAGTTATTGTTCCTCCCAACAATACTAATAATTCAGAATATAAAAAATTGATTCCTTATTTAGGTAACAGGTAACGATATGTCGTTCACTACCTCACTTTGAAGCAAGCAATAGAAAACGGGATTCAGTCAGAAAAAGTACACAGAGTCTTACAATTTAACCAATCAAAATGGCTTGAAAAATACATTACTTTCAATACAAATTTACGAAGAGATGCCAAAACTCCTTTTGAAAAAGATTTTTACAAATTAATGTGCAATGCGGTCTTTGGAAAAACTATGGAAAATATTAGAAATCGAATAAATATTCAATTAGTTACTGATAAAAATCAATTAAAAAAACTAGTGGCAAAGCCAAATGTTTTGGACTCTACTATAATAAATGAAAATTTAGTAGCCGTTCATATGGCAAAAACAAAATTATGTTTTAATAAACCGATCTATGTCGGTATGTCTATCTTAGATACTTCAAAAACATTTATTTACCATTTTCATTATAATGTAATGTTAACAAAATACGAAAAAAATTTAAATCTGTTATACACAGACACGGATTCTCTTATATATCATATAACAACTGAGGATTTTTATGACGATATGAAAACTATGCTTCATTATTTTGATAGATCAAATTACCCTAAAAATCACAAATGCTACTCGGAAACAAACAAGAATAAACTTGGGTGTTTTAAAGACGAATGCAGAGGACAAATAATTACAGAATTCATAGGTTTAAAACCTAAAATGTATGCTTTAAAATATGAAGATGAGAGGAGTGCAACTTTTAGGGAATTGAAAAGGGCTAAAGGGGTATCTAAACATTATTTAAACAAATTTATAAATTATGATTCATATAAAAAATTTTTATTTCACAATAAACTAATACCTGAACCTAACAATAGTAGTAGTAATGCAGATGATGATATTCATACATCGGTTATTAAGGTTCCAATGAATTTGATTCGTTCAAAAAACCATTTAATAACATCAGTACAAATAAATAAAAAAGCACTATCCAGCAATGATGATAAAAGATTTTTTTTAAAAGATTCAATAACATCATTGCCTTACTATTATTATAGCTTACAATAAAAAATAATTCTCTTAGGAAAACAATGATGTATGTCGTAAAAAGATCAAACCACGCATTTGATCTCATCAAAGGGACACCGGATTCAGTTGGCTATGATTTAACCAGGTATATATCGTATTATTTACTCAACTAACTAGATTCAATAAATATCATTTTTGGAATTTAATAATATAGTTTTATTTATTAGTCCTTATGATTATACGATAAAAGCTGGAGAAAAGGTGTTAGTTGGAACTGATTTGACTGTTATATTCCCAAAAGGATTTTATGGGAGGATAGCGGATAGATCGAGTATGGCATGGAAAAATTCTATAACTGTTCATGGTAAAAATATTTTGTTATACCATAATTTTATTGGATTTCTTAAAGACTTAACTTATTACTAACTTTAACTTATTTCTAGGTGGTGTGATAGACCCAGATTACAGAGGCACTATTAAAATTATTTTCATTAATCATTCAAAAGATGATTTCTACATCGAAAGAGGAAACAGAGTTGCACAACTACTTATTGAAAAAGATTATTCCAATATACCAGTTCAACACATCGCTTCAGATAAGGAATTGCCAACAGAACTCGATGTTGTTATGAAACAACCGAACAACAAAAGAAACGATGGAGGATTCGGATCGACAGGAAAATAGAAGTAAAAATATTTCAATATCATATTTTATTGGATTTATCATAGGTTTTAGTTGTTTCTAACTTATTTTTAAAGTGATGAGGCTCCCCGTTACTGAGGATCTATGAACAACGAAAGAAGTGAAGGAGGATTCGAATCGAAAGAAAAGATTAATTATTTGCAATATAAAATATTATTTATATGCATAAAAAAAATTATTATTGAATAAATGTCTTTTTTAATAAACAAATTTGTATTATTATTACCTAACTCTATCGTAACGTCTCATCCGCAGCTGAAGTAAATACAGCAAATGACCAGACATCCTAACATAAAAGTATATTTGCGAAAGGTTACACACCAAACTGGTCTGCTGAGATATTTAAAATGGTAAATCTTAATAAGACAAGACCTGTTACTTACATCCTTGAAGACATGAAAGGTCAACTAATCCTCGGAACATTTTATGAACAGGAAATTAATAAGACCAGGCATCCTAACACTTATTTAGTAGAAAAAGTTTTAAAAAAGAAAGGAGATAAATTATATGTTAAATGGTTGGGTTTTAATGAAAAAACTTGGATTAATAAAAATGATCTTGTATAGAGGAATTTATTATCTTCTGTCAACCTCCGTCTTAACATTTTTCCTTTTCCTAACGCCTCATCCGCAGCTGCAGTATTAAAAAGAATTACATAACAACACAAGGTCAAATCGAACCAAATCCGGGAAAGAGGGGGATTTAGGGAGGGGATAAACATACTATAAAAGGACAATACCAACAGGCAGGCAGTGTGCTTGGTTTTGTCCTTTCGTTCTTCTTACTCCTGCACTTAGTTTGTTCGATTGTTTTTTTTTTTTTTTTGTTTTTTTTTTGTACTTACATAGCTTTTCACGCATTCCGAGTTTCACGCACAGCGACCCCGCCTGCTTGTACTTTTATTTACTGATTTGTCAGATTTCGCTGATTTGTCAGATTTCACTGATTTTTATTAAAACTGAAACCTAAAACTAAAAACCTAAAACTTAAACCTAAAACTAAAACCTAAAACTACAACTTAACTTAAAACCAAAACTTAAACCTAAAACAATCAGTTAAATAGAATGGCCGTGTTCTGGCGCCTTAGCGCCAGAACCGGCCATTCTATACTACTTTGCATTTTTACTTTATTTTCCAGCTCTACACATTTATCTTGGGTTTTCATTACTTCCTCCAATACTTTCCCTAAAACATCCATCACTTGTTTCATCGTATGGAGGTGTTTCAGAGGTTGATTTCAGAGGTGTCTTTATTATTCATTTTGATCTCTTGCATAATTTCAGCTGAGGTATATTCGACTGATCCATTCATGTTGGCGATTGATATTATTCACGTTTAAAGCGATATAATATTAGCACTCACTTATGAAATTCTCCTTTAATACCTATGAAATACTGTTTAATTTCACTTTTCCTAATCTAATAGAGACTACTGCTCTAAGATAAGCACGCACATCCTAACTCCACCGCTGCTGGCAGCTGACTCCTATATGTGAATATATAAATGTAATGTTTTAAGCAAATTCTTTGTAGTATTTACGTCACCTTTTAAGAATTTATTTTTTATTGATAAGCCATATTTTTCTAGAATTTATGTTTAAAGTGTTTAATTATAAGTACTTATTTGAGTAGATTTAATATAAAAATTGTCTGCCTTAAAAAAAAATATTGTTATAAAAATATTAAAAAAACAAAAACAAACTATTTTATTATGAAATATGGAAAACCGGAATCATTCACCTTATTATTATGCAAACCTAATTATAAAATACCAAGAACCAAAATAAAACAATAATCTTTGCAGGAAAATAAAAACCGTATATGTTATCTATATAAGAAACGAGTTTTATTTAACACTAAAATATAAACATATTAAAAAAATTGATATAACAAATGGATATAGAAATGAAATTAGAAGATATCAAATTAAATATTTGCCATCTATCGTAATCAACATAAATGCATTGTGAGAAAAGTGTGGGGGACCAAAGTTCTAAAGCACAGCATGCATTTTACGCTTTCTCTGGTTGCAATTTTACAGGGCAGGAATTTGTTATTTAAAAATCCAATGTCTAAGGAATTTCCTACATCGTGTTCAATGAGTATTCTATCTTTAATTGATCGAAAAGGTATAGAACAGTTTGTCTGCCCTTTATATGGTGTTAACTGCTTCTCTTTTGATTAAACAAGATTATTATACAAAAGAGGATATGAATTGAAAGGAGTGTTTTCATCATTAAAGTTACAAAAAGGAGTTGAAAATCAGCGTACCCGTAATGTTACACAGTTCTTCTTAACAAAATCAAATGGAAAATGTACGTTGAATAAGTTTGGTGCAAGGCCAATAACGTGATAAGGCCCCAACAAAACACTGAGGACTTAGGACACTGAGGACTATATTAAAAAATTGCACTGCATATCACATACGGATAAAGAAATGAAATTAGAAGAAATTCAAAATGTGTGGAGGGGGTTATGCCTAAAAAATAAACTCTTAAAAGGTTACGTAAATATTACAAAGAATTTGCTTAAAACATTACATTTATATATTCACATTGACTAATCAATGATCATACAGGAAGTTATTTTGGGGCAAAAATAGCATCGACTGGACAAGAGAAGAAGTAGTCGGAAAAACAGTCTGACCTTGGCCCACTTACTCTTCATTTCATTTTCACATAGGCATTTTCAACTTTTGAGTAAATATATAAACAAATTGGTAACTATGTCTCAGATATCTATGAAAGGAAACAAAGTTATAGTACTTTTTGGCGGCTAAAATAATGTTAGTATGAAAGATCTGGAGCAAATGCAGAGAAGAACCGATGTTATTTTGGATGAAGATAAAATGTTAATCTTCATAACCATTCAATTTTTTCCCAGCAACAGTTTTTGATACAGAATGGATCAAAAGAGCTTTTGGAAGTTGTTAATTCCGTACTTGCAAGATAAATTAAAAATTTCTATCCTCAAAGGGGAAGACGTTGCAGATCTTTTCATAATAATGACTGGTATACGAAAAGCGTAATTATGCTAAGAGATTGGTTTAACTTCAATATAATGCTTTTTTATTAGGATTTTTAAAACTTTTACCAAAAAAATATTTGTTATAATTTCTATATGCCTATTGATCACTAAGCAATGACTAACCAATTGTTATTTTAATCGTTGTAAGCATTTAGAAGAAAAAAAAAACTAAACAAAAGGAGTCTCCAAAGATTTTAAGAAGAATGATGAAAAATAACCAAAAAAAAAAAAAATAGGGGATAACTATTCTTCTGAATCCCCAGCAGGGCAAAACAAAGGTACTACTGAAGTAACTGCCCGGGTGAGTTGGTTACCTGAGGGGGTGCGCACTGTCAAGGTGCGAATAACTCCGTCTCTCCCAGGAAAGGTTGCGGACACTCGTGCTACGGGCCACAGCCCAACACCGGTTCGTCTCTCCAGTAGGACGACAAGATCTCCTACGCAAAGGAACGGGTTCATTTTGTTCCACTTTTGTCTTTGTTGCAAGGTGTGGAGGTATTCCTTGCTCCAGCGCTACAAGACGTGGTCCACCCTCGCCTCTACTACCTTCCACCTCGACATTAGAGTAGGCAACTCACAGAGGCTTTCTGACGGCTGAGACAATGAAATGAGCGGGCCTCCTATCAAAAAATGTCCAGGCGTTAAGAAATCAAAATGAGTTGCATCCTCGTTGAGGGGACAAAGAGGGCGCGAATTCAGTAAGGCCTCAACCTTGATGAGGGCGGTTGATAACTCCTCATAGTTTAACGGTTCGCTTCCGATAGAATTAGTCAATAACCGCTTCGCAGACTTGATTCCGGCTTCCCAGAGCCCCCCGAAATAAGGAGCACGGGGAGGTATATATTTCCATTCTATGCCTTTAAGTGCTCAGTTCTCGGAAACTAAGTCTTGAATCCCTTTCTGGAATTTGTAAACCTCCTTGAGGAACTTAGAAGCGCCTATGAAATTTGTCCCGTGATCAGACCAAATGGTATGAGGTGAACCGCGCCGGGAGGTGAATCTGGCGAGAGAGGCCAGGAAGGCTGATGTGGTTAGAGAGCTCACCAACTCTAAATGTACTGCCCGACTAGCCATGCATATGAAGAGGCATAAGTAGGCCTTTCCCAATGAAGCGTTCCGCCTTCTTGATTCTTTGATTAGAAAGGGTCCGGCGTAGTCGACTACGACCTGATAAAATGCCCGAGTCTCCTCAACTCTAGCTTTCGGTAATGGTGCCATCAGCGGGGGAATAGGTTTTGCTCTAAGAATCCTACAATGAACACATCGCTGAATCCTTCCCCTGATTAATTTGCCCGTGGAGGGTACCAATATTTCCCTCGCACTAGTGCCAGCGTTAAGGCAGGACCTGCGTGAAAATGGTCAGAGTGTATTGAATCAACGATCAAATTCGTAAAGTGAGATCGCCGAGGCAAAAGAATGGGGTGCTTCTTCGCATAAGGCAGAGAAGATTCTTGTAAACGTCCGCCCATCCTGACAATACCCCGATCGTTTAGAAATGGAGATAGTGACGCAAAAGGCTTAGGAACGTTTGCATTTTCCTTAAAAAGCTCTCGGGGAAGGTACATACGTTGAATAAACGCTGCGCACCTTAGTTCCGCTTCGGCTATTTCCTTCGCGGAAACCTGCTGCGGGTATTGTGGAGGCTGGATTGATGACCCTATGTTTTGCTTGCCCTTGACGAGTCTCAGGATCCTAGCTACGGTTCTGACGAGGGTACGGAACGAAGAGAACCGTTCGGTCCAGTCATAAGGCTGCTCAGCTTGCTGGGGGACAGATCGTTGACTGCTCATGGCTACTGTTCTTTCAGCTGGGCTGAACCATTGAGCGACGGGCGAACTTAACCAACTGGACCCGTTCCACCAGTTTGAGGCCTCCAGCAACTTCTTTGGGTCACAACCTTGCGAGGCAAGATCGGCGGGGTTTTCTTCGGAACTGATGTGTCTCCAACAATCGAAGGCCACTATGTTGAGGATTTGGGAAACACGAGTTGCCTCGAATACTCCCAGTTCATAAATGGGAGTGTGTAACCATGAAAGAACTACCTGAGAGTCCGTGAAGCAAACCACCTCCCGCGTTATGGATTGCGGGACAGAGGAAACTAACCTAGAAAGTAGGAGAGCACCACATAACTCAAGGCGAGCAATCGAAACAAATTGCACAGGTGCTACCTTTGTCTTCGATTTAATGAGGGACACCTTAATATCGCCCTTAGGACTTTCAGAACAAAGATATAGAGCGGCAGCGTATCCCTTAGAAGATGCGTCGCAAAATCCAACCAGATGATGAAGGGCTTGGTTGCTGGAGATGTAGCGTGGGTCGGTCACCGATGACAGAATTTGCCAATCCGAAATCAACGCCTTCCACGCGTCACCCAATTCATCTGGCAGCTGGTCATCCCATCCGAGACCCGCCTTCCAAACGCGTTGAATTAGGTGCTTAGCTGTAAAGATTACCGGACTTAACAAGCCCAACGGATCAAATATCCTAGCCACCGCCGAGAGCATCACGCGCTTTGTCACCAGATCCGAGGGTAGAGGAAGAGTAACATAAGAAAACGTGTCAGTGGTTGAACTCCAGAAAAGTCCTAAAATCTTAACGCCGTCGTTTTCTTGATGTTGGATGGGCACCAATTCAACCTGGTCACCGTTATGCGGCAACACCTCAGACATGTTGGATGCCTATTTGCTGAGAGTAAATCCTCCTTTTGCGAACAGTGCGCTTAGTTGAGACACAAGTTCGGAGGCTTCTTCAGGTGTATCAGCTCCGCTCACAATGTCGTCAACATACATGTCACAACTCACGCGGCTAGAAGCAAGCGGAAATCGACTTCCCTCATCCAATACCAGCTGTTGGATTACCCGAAGGGCCTGATAAGCGCTAGACCGAACGCCGTAGGTGACGGTGTTAAGCTCAAACTCCTGAACGGCGTGAGAGTGTTCTTCGCGCCACAGAATGTGCTGGAACTTTCGGTCATCCTGGTGCATGATGATTTGTCTGTACATCTTCACAATGTCAGCGCAAACAGCAATAGCATACAGACGAAATCTTATCAAGATGTCACATATATCTCTTTGCAGCTTAGGTCCTGCGTGAAGTGCATCACTTAAGCTGTGACTGGTCGAACGACATGATGCGTCAAACTTCACTCGCAACTTGGCATCGTGAGGGTTCTCCTTCCATATCCCATGATGAGGGATCAGATAGGATGAATTTGTGAGTGAAGGGGACATGTGTCCCAGGTCGTTATACTCCTTCATGAAAGCCTTGTACTTTCCCGAAAGGGCTGGATCCTTTCGGAATTTTGCTTCTAAGACATAAAATCTTCTAAGGACTACTGACCGGTTGCAATCCAATTCCCGGTATTGAGTCTTGAAGGGTAACCTCACCACGTATCTTCCTTCGTCTGTCCGACTGTGCGTATTAACGAAGTGATGTTCGCACTGTATGTCGTCGGGGTGTGATCTCTCCACGGATGCGGGTTCTTCCAGCTCCCAAAATGCTTTAACCTGCGCTTCGATATTGTTCTTGGACAGCGCTAGAAACGAACACGAATCACTCGGGGTCTCGACAAGAAGGACTCCGGACACTACCAAGCCGAATGCCGTCGGAGTAAAATACAACCCTTGTACTCCAGTGGAGTAAGGAACTCCGGTAAGGATGCGAGGAAAAATATCTCCCCCGATAAGCAGGTCGATGGTTGTCGATTCCCCAAATTGTTGATCAGCAAGTGAATGATACGTTAACTCGTTTATGATTGAAGCAGGAAGATCGCGTGTAGGTAGCGAAGAGGTAATGCGGTCAACGACGACAGGTGAAATAGGGTACTCTTGATCATTAGCACACGGACGTAAGGTGCAGGAAGTTGAACCCTGAAGATGCGACCTTGGAACGGCCACTTTTAGCACCAATCTGGCGGGCCAAAGCGCTCGTGATGAAAGTGTGCTGGCTCCCTGAATCTAATAAAGCACGAACAGGATGGTACGCTCCCCCTGTAGACCTTATAAGTGCACGTACAGTACCCAACAGTACCGTAGTACTCTCCGAAGAAGAAGAGGATTGCGGCGATGCTCCAAAGCCGATGAATGTGTCCGCACTTGCCGCTGGTGTTGACTCAAGGGTCGTGGTCTCCTTGGTTTCCCCTAGAGCATGCACGAGGGTGTGGTGTCTCCGATTGCAAGTGCGACAGCAAAATCTTGAGATGCAGGTAGAAACCAAATGCCCTTTTCGAAGACAATTCCGACAGAGTTGGAGTTTGCGGACTTGTTCTAACCTCTTTTCAGGTGTTAGGGATCGGAAGCTCTCCCAGTTTGCAATGAAGTGATCCCCTTTGCAAATGTAACAATTTACTATGGAATTGCGGTTACCACTCCTCTGCTGCTTGTTATTGGCTCTCCGACCTTTACTATTGCTCTGCATGAATTTAGCGGAAGAGGAACTCGAATCACTAGTGGCATAAAAGGAAACAGAGTTGTGCTTCACTGCAATCCGAGTGGGGCGTGGAGGTGCTTTTCTAGTCGAATTGTCGACATCCTGAGACATCCTAATGACAGTCTATCTCTGGCGGACAAAATCGAGGACATGATCTACCGTCGGAAATTCCTTATTAGATTTCAGCGATAGCTCAAACTGTCTCCTCGTTTCCGGGTCCAGTGCCCTGAGCGCAAGAGTGCTTAATAAGAAGTCCGCTTCTTCAAGCTTCAGCGCTCGGAAAGCATCAATACTATCTGCTACACCGGTCAGGAAACACTCGTACCTTTGGAGTTCGCCTTTTAACTGCTTGAAGTCAAAGTCAATAATTTGATGCAACAGAATATTGGCTAAGACTCTCGGGTTCTGGTACGTCTCGACGACTCTTTTCCATGCGAGCTGGTATGATTGTTCGTCAACGGTGAATCTGGAAATTACGGCAGCGGCTTCACCCTTCAAGGCCCCTATAAGAGAGTGGAACTTTTCCACTTGGGATAATGCTGTTTCATTATGAATTAATGATTCGAATGTATCTCTGAAATGCGACCGTTTGCGCATATCGCCGTAAAACGTGGGAACGTCGATTTTCGGAAGATGGGTTTTTAAGGAGTAACTTCCACTGTTCTTGATGGTGGAGCAAGCAGGGAGTGTAGTCGTGTCATGTATCCTGGATCTTGCTTTGCGCTCTTTTATAAGAAGGATATTTCCATTGGCTTTCACTATTTCCTCCTTTATTGCATCATAAACCTGGTACCAGGCGTCATTGGGAAATACATCACCAGCTCCTACTTGAACTGCGATCTCCTCTCGCTCGTTCCAGGAGTCGCGGAATTCCTTCCACTCAACCTCAGCTTTGGCTACCCTTGCTTCAAAGATTGCCGCATCAGTGTCGCTGAGTGCATCTAGATCAATATCAGAAAGGCCGCTAAAGTCCCGCCTAGTTCCTCGCATACGCCGCTCCAACATTGCGGCACGTGAAGATAATTCTGCTGTGGTCATAATTTTCTGACGATCAGTCATTAATGATAGTTTTTGAATTTTACTAGTGCATGCCTTATGGTGTAATGTTACTTGCTATTGTTAATTAGAATACTGTAATTTTATCAATAGTTTATGAATAAATGATTAAAGTATATTCTAGTAAATGAGTAAACCATGATTAAAAACAGTTATAACTAAAGTAAGTATTGTGTTCAGTTCAGGCATTTTAAATAGGTTAGGTTAAGTTTATGATGTATGCTGCCTTTTATTAACCATAATTAAGGTCTGTTGAAGCTGAATTTAGTAAATTTACTTTAATGCAGTCTCTGTGAATAAAGCACTCTACATAATTGAGAATTACATTTCTATTTAATGAATACATTATCAATGCTTTAACTGTTCATCTGCGCTCAATTGAATTAATTAAGATTTAAACTATTAAATCTTAGGGAACTCCTAGATTTTTACTTTTCATTAGAATAGCATTAATCAATTAATAAATTAATTTACACTAATGATATAGGAATGGCAGATTTGTTCGAGCAGGCTGCTTATACATTGATATATGACTAGCATTTACAGGTTTCATCTTTTACAAAAATTAACAGAAAACAAAATGAAAATTTAACACTATTATTATTTTATTTTTAACATCTCTAATTAATAATAAATGATTACACCGTGCTGAACCAATTTTATAGTTTAATATCAAGCAAGTGGGATCAAATTTTATGGTTCATATCCAGGCACGGTAGGATCAAAATTTTGTATGGTTTATACCTTCAACTTAATGGTAAGGCACAAACCAACTTTTGTGAATTAAGTGGACTGTATTTGAAGGTTAGAGATGTTGAAAATGAAATGGAGTTGACAGATTACATAGATTTATTGAGAAACAGAAAACAAACAAAATTGTGTGTTAGTAGGTAATTTAATGTATTTAAATGAGATGGCCATGCTGACTCACTAATTAGTTTTCCAATATGCCCTATCTTCTCCATATTGTCTCTGTAGTTCTTCAAGAAGATCTCTCTTTACTCTTCATCGCCTCCAGCTCCTCTTTTTACTCATGTCTTGAGTAATTTTGATAGCAGAGAAAAAAAAAAAAAAAGAAATGGATGGGCCAGGCCTGGTCTCTTTGAGGAATCTATATCTCCAAGTTCATTCTCAGCCTCTGCCCCCAGCAGATTTCGCCGGTGGGGCATTCAAATCTTGGCGGTCCCGCCATGTGATTTGCACACCCCTGCTTCTGCAATTTGTATGAACTTTCGGGAAGCCGAAACAATTATACTCGTATGAAGCGTCCACGGAAGAAAGGGGTAGAGTCAATTTTTTTCCGAATTGTAGTTATTTATATATAATTGTTCGTCTAGTTGAGTAGAATATGTTGGTGAAAAGAAATAGTCAGAAAAAATGATAGTCGGTTGGTTACAAGCGATGGAAAGAACCACGTACTCGGAAGAAAGGGGGAATGTCCACGCGGAAAAACCTAGTAAAGGGGGAGAGTCATGTTAGAAGGTCCAATTGCGTTTGTTTACTTTTTCATGTTTATTCCTCTCGATCCTTACCCTCTTTTCTCTCAATTGGGATTACTTTTATGTGTGTACCTAAAATAACATCAGAATTAATCAGTGAAAAATTATCTCAACATCTCATTTATTATGGAGGCTGCTAAGGAAAAGCCAGTACCGGCAGGATGACTGATGTGATGAAAAAAATGCGACAATCAAGCCACGAAACGGGAGAAGACTGCTACTACAAAAGACACGGATGCTTCAATAAAATAAATGAAACTCAAAGAAAGGTAATCATTCAACAATTTAATTTATTAAATTACAATGAACAAAATTCTACCTCACTGGAATTATAAATATAGCTCCAGTCTCACAAAGACGACCAAGAAATGACAAACATATTGGGAGGTTCAACGATGCTCCTTATCGATACAAAATAAGGGTCACCCAAAGTTCAACAAACACTTCCGAGGATTTTGATGTATGTTATAAGGCATTTCTGTCTTTACATGGTATCGGAAAAAAAAAGACTTGAAACGATTCAAAAGTCTTTGAAAATGACAGGCGCTTCCCCACGCGACAAGCGAGGAACAAATGTAAAAAAAAAAACATTCGAAATCAAAAGAAACTATTCAAGCGGTTTTTGATCATATTAAGTCATTTAAATCCCGGCCAAGTCATTATAGTATCAATAAAACTAGGAAAAGGATAGCAAAAGGACTATCCCCCTTTCTTTTATGTTTAAATTGTTTTGTTTTTTTACTAAAACATTTTTTTTTTTAGAGCGTGTTATATCTGTTTCGGGCAAATTGATTATTTTGACAGGCAAAACAAAAAGGAAAAGGACATATAAAAAAATTGAAGAAAAATGATAAAACATACTTAAGTAATTAAAGATCCAAACCTAAAAACTCGATTTTCTCGGAAAGCACTCCAAATGATACCCCCCCTTTCTTCCGTGGACTCTTCATATATATATATAATAAATTATATATCTATAATAGTTATAGAGTACGGTGGTGCTTAGATAGTGGAGCGAGTAACCACCTCTGTAAAGATATTGAACAATTTACTGAAGTAAATCAATGGGTTAGAGAAAATCTAAATCTAGCGAACAATTCATCAACTGAAATTGGAGGTAAGGGAACAGTTTGTATTTCCTCTCATGTTGCAGGTATGAAAAATATGATAACGCTGAAAGATACACTGTATGTACCAGATCTTCGATCCAATTTATTGTCTGTTGGAAGAATTACACAGCATGGATTTAAGGTCGTATTTGAAAAGGAAAAAGCTTCGATCATTGAACCTGAAGGAAGAACTATCCTTGTTGCTCATCGAGTAGGTGATTTATATTACTTACCAGAGACAGTTAGACCTGAGTCCGCTCTTTCTTCGAGGACTGTTTTAACCGATGAGAACGGAAAGAAGATATTAGAAGAAACACAATCAATGGATTATAGCCCTAATATCATCGATCTTGTAAGTATCCCAACCGATCTTGATCAGGAAGATACGAACAATGATGTTCATCAAAGTAATCGGAAAAGAGATCCAGGAAGACCCAAGAAAGTGAAGACTGGTATGAGAGGAAGACCTAAAAAGGAATATCACATAGTCGAAACGAACATCGAGAAAGATGTGAACGATGAAAGCATCAAAAATGAAGAAGAGAATGAGCGAGAGGTTATAAATTCTAATTATGGAGTAAGCAATGAAGAGGAGCAGGAATTAGAATATACAGAAGAAACTGTTCCACAAGCTTACATATGCGAAGTACCTATAAGATCAGCATTTGCCAGTCCTGAAGCTAAGGAATGGTACGAGAAGCAAGCAAGTTGGCATCCGCCATCACCTTATACCAGAATTTTTGAAAATAAATGTAAATAAATTTTCGAGGTACGTCCCATCCGGAAAGACGACACGTTGGCAGACGTCCTCACAAAAGAAGAAAATGGAGTGAAGCATCGGAAGTGCATGGAGTTGCTAGGACCTACCACAAGCTCCCTGAATCCAGTTCAGATCACGGATCGAGGGGAAGTGTTAGGATATAGCATGGTTGGAGTTTTCTTGCGCTCCGTGCTATCTTATGATAACCGGTTTCAGGGAGAACCTCCAAAAACACATGTTGTATTAATTTAATATGTATTGTTCTAAGTTAAAATTTCGTGCATTGTTGTTAAATGTGTGCTTATTTATAAATCAATATATTGTATTGTATTATATATTGTTTTGAATTCCATTTATTGGGAATTTTTTTATATTTCATAACGCCTCTGCTGAAATATCTCAACAGAAATTAAAATAGGATTTTATAACATTACCGTTACGCAATTCGTTTCCAATCCAATCAGATGTTATATTTGCCTTAAGTTCGGACACACAAAAACCACATGCAAAAAAGATCCTTTATGTAGATAATGCGGGTACAAAAAGCATGAAGGTACAGTATGCAATAGCCCATCAAAATGCGTTAATTGCTCGGGCCTACATGACTCGTTTTCTAAAAATTGTCCGGTATATATAAAAGAAAAAGAAATAGAAGGTATACAAGAATCTGAAAAAATAACGTATGTTGCTGCCAAAAAGAAATATGAACAATTACATCCGTTAACCATACAAATTACCTTTTCTAATATCGTGAAAAATAAAATAAATGTTAGTGTACAGACTGACGATTTTAATGTTAACAATTTTATTTTTAAAAAAACTAGTGAGTAAGGCTCCTTTAGCTATTGCCAGCACTTCAGGCAATGATAAAGGCGATCCCCCCACCCTACCTCTTCCCCACCACCCGCCTCCCATCCCCGCCCCTCACCTTCTATTCTCTCAAATTCATCTCCACCTGATTTTTCAAATTTCCCCCAAACACCACCACCCTTGGCTGGAAAACTGGTGAAAACCAGTCAGCCTTCTTCGAATCCGAAGACTACACCTTCGGAAAAACCCACACCCCACGATGTAAACACTCCCCTCGTTCACCCAGAGGAACAGGGCGAGTGGACAGTAGTTAAAGTAAGACGATCTAGAAGTAGATCTAGAAATAAATCTCCTAATCGAAAACAGAGCAAAGAGAGAATGCAAACTGATTAAAGTATGATCTAGTATCTTAGTACTATTATTTTTAATCTACTTATGTATTTACGCATATATATATTTATGATTCTTCTTTTGTTTTTAATTATTTATATTAATTGTTTATTCCTTTATTTACTTATATAAACCTATTTAATTAACCCTTTCTTTAAAAATTAATTTCTCAACTAATATAATTCAGTGGAACTGTAACGGTATAACTGGAAAATATGAAGAGTTAAAACTTTTAATAAACAAATATCGTCCAATAGCAATTAGTATACAAGAGAGTAAATTGCTTCCCCAAAAAAATTTTAATCTAAAAGAATATAACGTCTACAGAAAAGATTTTGAGGATAGAAACAGAGCATGTGGGGGTGTTTTGATAGCTGTACATAAAAAGGGAGTTTCTGAGTTGATACCCGTTACTACTTCCCTTCAAGCAGTAATTGTCAAGGTTTTCCTTCACTTCCCAGTCTTTATTACCAATATTTATTTACCTCCTGACGATTTATTTGAAATTGAGTTGCATAATTTTCTTAATAATATTCCTTCACCGTCCATCGTAATGAGTGATATCAACGCCCATCATACCTCCTGCGGTTCTACATATTGCTCTAGCCGTGGAAATACTATTAGGCGAATAATAGATTGTTTCGATTACATTATTCTAAATACCGGATACCCCACGTACTTAAGCCCAGCCTATAATACTTTTTCATCCATAGATTTCACTTGGTGCTCCTCGACCATATACACACATCTAAATTGGCAAGTTTCCCAAGACCAATATTCAAGTGACCACTTCCTTTTAATAATCAGTTTTATTAATGGTAATTCCCGAATTTCTAAACATCCCCGATGGATCACAGAAAAATTTGACTGGGCAACGTTCCAAAATCAGATAACAATAAATGAGTCAATTATATCAGCAATTAACAATAGTAACAGCAAAAACCAACTTATCACTATAACCATTTTGAAAGCCGCGGAAACCACAATCCCCAAAACTAGTATTAATAATAATAATAAAAAACGAATTCCGTGGTATGACAAAGAATGATAAGATGCAGTTAAAAAAAGAAGAAAAGCCCTCAAAATCTTTCAAAAGGAACCGACTTCGATCAACCTAATTGAATATAAAAAACAGCGCTCGATATCCCGTAGAATTATTAAGACCAAGAAGAAGGAATCCTGGGAACAATTCCTTAAAAGTATATCAACTAGTACCTCACCTCAGTTATTTTGGAAGAAGATTCAAAGTATTTCGGGAAAATTCGTTGATCACCATCCTATGTTTTTAATTAACGACCAAGTGGAGCAAGACCCGCTTATTTTGGCAGAATACTTCGCTGAATATTACTCAAATCTATATCGTACCCAAATACCACAGCTAACTTCAGAAAACCCGGACATCGGTACAACTGATACCCAATCTGAAAAAGCATATAACCTCCCGTTTACGAGAGCAGAACTAATCGCCAATATAAAAGATCTAAAACTTTCGTCACCAGGAGTCGATGAGAACCATAATGTTAAAAAATCTCCCAAAACCGGCACAAGATGACCTTCTAGCCTTTTACAATCATGTATTGTGCACAGGGGATTTTCCTGATATTTGGAGGAGGTCAATTATAATACCAATTTTGAAATCAGGAAAAAATAAGCTTGACCCTTCCAACTACCGCCCTATCCCCCTTACTAGTTGCATATGTAAGCTTTTAGAAAAGATGGTGTTTAAAAGGTTGATGTGGCTATTAGAATCAAATAATCTATTATCGAACGCGCAATGTGGATTCCGAACAGGACATTCTATGATGGATCACCTCGTGACGATGGAGTACGAGATATTGAATAGTTTTGCTGACAAGAAGGAATGCCTAGGAATATATTTCGATATAGAAAAAGCGTACCATAACTTGAACCCATCACTAATCCTCAACAATTTCACGAATGGGGTTTAAGAGGTCGACTACCCATATTGACCGCAGATTTTCTGAGCGATGGAACGTACCAAATCAGGGTAGGCAATCATCAATCCTTAGTTAGGAAAATGAGGAATGGAATACCCCAGAGAGGCTTCCTTAGTTTTGTTCTTTTTTCACCATAGCCATTAATAATGTGACCAATTTCATACCAAAACCGCTCAAAACATTTTTATTTGTGGATGATTTAGCAATACTACTTCCTTTTAACGACAGTAACAGAATTAAAGGAACAATACAGAAATGCCTTAAAAATCTAGAATTATGGTCCGCTCAAACCGGATTACGTTTTTCAATAAAAAAAACAAAATGTATGATTTTTTCAAAGCTCAGATCGCCGACCCCTCCTCCACAGCTGACTCTCAATGGTAAATATCTCAATTTTGCACAAAATATTAAATTTCTGGGATTAATATTAAATAGTAAGCTAGATTGGAAAGATCATATCAAATGGCTAAAGGATGAATCCCAAAAAAGACTGAACATACTTAAGGTCTTAGCTGAATGTTCATGGGGTGCTGATAGATCAAACATGCTTAAAGTTTACAAATGTCTAGTCAGATCCAAATTAGATTACGGCAGCATCGTGTATTCATCAGCCAACCTTAAACTGCTTTCTTCTTAGATTCTGTGCACCACGCCGGTATCCGTTTAGCTACAAGAGCCTTCCTAACAAGTCCCGTTAATAGTTTATATGTTGAAGCTGGTCTAGCTCCACTTACGGTGAGAAGACACCAGCAGGCTTGTGGATACATTGGTAGATTAAAGTTCAACCACAGCAATCCATCCTGGAAACCTATCTTCCAACCAAAAACTCGAAGATTTATTGCAAACCGGAGACTACCCGCACCTCTCGGAATTAGAGCACGAAGATACATCGAGGAATTCCGCAACTTAGAAACCATACCTGTAGAATTTAATTACCCACCATGGACACTAAAACTGCCTATAGTAGATCTCACTCTCAAAAAAACATAATAAAACTAGCACTTCAGAATACAAATACAGAACTGGATACAAACAAATTAAAGGTAAATATAAAAATAGCATATTTCTTTTCACAGATGGCGGGGAGATATAAATTAAAAGCAAAACATTCTGATGTGTGACAGATTATGCAAGCACTGCCCTTGTCATTTTTATTTCATCAGTAATTTTTAATATATGTAACTCCAAAACTTTGGCGTAAAGGTTAGGTTATATAGGCATATTTGTGAATTACACTATGAAGAATTGACTGATATGAACTATAATTGAAGAATTAAAAAGGATTGTGTTGATTAATCATACAGATATATGTATCGTTTTATTTATTTTAAATGATTTACATAGGAATGTATAAATATAAATATTTAGTTTTTTTGTTGTTTTTTAAGGTAATAATTTCTAAAAAATATAAAAAAACAATTCACATACACACATACAAATATAGAAAATTATTATAAATGACTTTCATCAAAGGAACATTAGTTATGGCAAAACTTATTAGGAGTGCAGACTAAGAGTTCAATACCCTGCTTTTTAATGCTTCAAGTTCTTGATTCAGCTTCTGTGGCATGTCATTTGGTATTTGTTCTTTAAAATATTTTTCACACTCTTCAATCTGAAAAATAAGTAATACAGTATAATTTTTATTTTTATTTACTAAATGGAAAACTATTTAAAGCATCATTTATATGTATATATATAAATATATAGAGAGAGAGAGAGTGAATCAGGGGATCAACACCTCAAAATAAGAGTTTCTCTGAAATAAAAGAAAACATTTATTGTTCTTTATACAAACAGGTTTTACAATAATACGTTTTTTTAACATTTAAATAACTTCATACAAATCATACCTGAAATAAAAGAAACAACATTGAAGTTTATTAATAAAACAATGTCAATCCCTCTCAAAAACGGGTAACGATGCAAGCTTCACAACCATCACTGCCACTCTTGAAACACCATAGGTCGCCTTTGCGGAGATGCGCATGTGCGGCATGTTCATTTAAATTCAAATTAAAGAAATAGATTTTCTTTACATCTCCCACTTTAAGGGGAAAAAATACAAAAATAAAATTGCCCATTTTTTATTTTTTGCTTTGTTTACATGATCATAGGAACTGGAATAAGTTTTGTTATGTGAAAAAGATGTGACTAACATTTTTTTTTTCCGGTATCTATTTTGTACACAGATTTTGATATTTTTTTTCAAAATTTTGAATGGTCCGATCCTCAATTCATCTAACTTTTTCCTATTTAATCTATTTCCATTTTCCACAAATAGCATGTCTCCAACCTTGAATTCATAATCTTTCCCTCTTTCATCAAACAGCTTTTTGTTATAGTTGTGTGATTTTATAGTATTTTGTAATGCAACTTTTCTATCTGTGAAAAGCTGATGTTGTGAATGTTGTTGATTTAATTCATCTGGTAAAATTGTAATATTTTTACCCTCTAATAAATATGATGGTGAAAATCCAGTTACTGTATGTTCAGATTCATTGTATTTTCTTGTACATTCATGTGCTATTGATGTCCATGCTAATTTTGTTTTCTTCTCATTTATTCGGCACCTTCTTTTATTAACTAAAGTTTGATTTAATCTTTCATTAAGGCTATTAGAAAATTGTGCATTTAGAGCTGTGAAAACAATTGGTATATTTTTTTTTTTTTCAAGAAACTGTTTAAACTCTTTTGAATTTATTCCAGGATATTGATCTGCCAATATCATATCAATGTTATAACTTTCGAGCACATTATTAATAAGCTTTATAAAATCATTTGAATTGGGTTTTTGACGTTAAAATATACGCACATCTTGTGAAGTGGTCAAC
The DNA here is from genome assembly GCA_911387785.2 of Aelia acuminata. Classification (NCBI taxonomy): domain Eukaryota; kingdom Metazoa; phylum Arthropoda; class Insecta; order Hemiptera; family Pentatomidae; genus Aelia; species Aelia acuminata. Next base: position 86,815,410 of record OU426980.1, on the reverse strand, counting down.
CAAGAGGTGTAAATATTTTTTTGTTGATCTTGGACCACCAAACCCTCCAATCGTATCGATGGATATTATTTCAAAAGGGGATTTAGCTGGGCCTAAGTGAGACATCAGTCCAAATTTATCTTGTCCTCTAGATTTATTTTTAATGCAAATATAACAGTTTCTGCAGACTTTCTTTATGTTTTGCATCATGTTTACAGCTGTATAGGATGGAGTAATTTTATTTTGTATTTGTGTAACTCCTATATGGCAATAGTATTCATGAATATTTTTAATAAAACGTATACTAAAATTTTCTGATAAAATAATCTTCTCTTTTTTCCTAATTTTTTTATAATATATTATTTGTCTGGGAATTAGTTTATGTTTATCTTTTTGTAGGTCTTCTTTTTTTTCTTGATCTATTAGTATATCACCCAGTTTTATCAAGTTCAAAATCTTCAACTGTTCATCATTTTTCATGTGATTCCAACACAGGATTTCTACTTAAACAGTCAGCTTCCAAATTATATTTTCCTGGAGAATACTTGTTTTCAAAATCATATTGGGATAGATAATAGGTTAAATCTCCAAGTTCTTCATCTGTCCTTGCTTTTATGTTTGACTTTTCCACTGGTTTGTGATCAGAAAAAAACTGTAAATGACTTACGTATAAGCCAAAATTGCCAATATTTAACTGCCTCTTTTATTGCTAAGCATTCCAAATAAATAGCCTTCTTCCTTTTTTTGACCTCGTTCATTTTTTTTAAAAATATGCTACTTGTTTTTCTTCATTGTTTGGTTGTCATTGTTTTAATATTGCTCCAACACCTTTTAAACTAGCATCTGTGTTAATGAATATAGGCAAATCTGGATCAAATATTTCCAAAACCGGTTGAGAACAAAGTAAGTTTTTTATTTTTTCAAAAGTTATGTAGTGGATCTAATACTATTGCAATATTTGGTACATATTTATTATAAAAATTAATTTTCCCTAAAAACTGTCTAACATTCTTCTGAGTTTTTGGTACTGGAAAATTCTTTTATATTATTAAATTATTAAATTTAATAATAATTAAATTATTATTAAATTATCTTTTAATGGAGTTATGGAGTTATTTTTAATCACATGTCCCAAATATTTCACTGAATTTGATGCAAATGTGCATTTTGAGAATTTTAGTCTAAAACCTTCATCCATTATTGCTTGTAATAGTTGCTGTAAATGAGTTATATGTTCGGAGAATGATTTTGAAAAAAACAAAATATCATCTATATAATTGACAGCAAAGGCTGTCAGTTTGTACTTCCTTATTATATTACTTAATATTCTTTGAAAAATCGCTGGTGAAGTCTTCAATCCAAACGGTAGACATGTCCATTGGAAATGTCCTTCTTGAGTAACAAATGCTGTTTTTTGGCGGTCTTCGATGCGTAAAGGAATTGACCAAAATGCAGAATTTATGTCTAAAGTTGAAAAGTATTTGCAATTTCTTGTTTTTATCATAAGGTTGTCAATTATTGGGAAGGGTTGTGATTGTGGAAAAACAATCTATCTCTATTCAAATCTCGAAAATCTATACATAATCTGGAGTTTTTGTTTTCTTCTTTTTTGTATGCCAGTGTCACTGGAGCAGCAAATGGACTGTATGATTCTTCTATTAGGGTTTTCTTTAGTAATTTTGACACTTGCTCTTCTATTTCTTTTTTATCTTCAATATTACACCTATATGGTCTTTTACAACAGTATTTATCAATCAATAGATCAATTAGGGCTTTATAATCTTCCACTGTACCTATATCATATTTATCTTTTGCAAATATTGAATTATATTGATCAATCAATTTATTAATTTCAGTTTTTTGCTGGAAATCTAAGTGATTTACAACAACCTCAAAGTTAATTATATTTATGTTGTTGTTAAAATTGATCATATATCCCTTATCTATGTCTTCACTATTTTCAAGTTTAAGCTTTTCATCTTCTTCATCTTTCTTCACTTTTAATTTTGGATTTTCATTTGTATTTGGAGAGTTCTTTTCCGCCATATGTTTTTCTGATAGCTCATGTAGATTTTGCTCAATTTTTAATTCTTTATCTTGAATTAATTTAAACTGTTTTATCATATCTAAACCAATCAGAAAATCATATTTAAAGTTTTCTTTATCAATTATAAATATATTACATTCTTTTTCTAATTCAAAAATTTTTACTTTCATAGTCACCATACCAATAGTTTTTTTCACACCATTAATCGTTATCAAATTTGGACATTGTACATTACTTACTTTGCTATTTTTCAATTTTAATAATCTTGAGTTAATCAGGGAAACATTAGACCTTGAATCATATACTCCAAATATTTCTAGTGTATCATTTAACAGTAATCTGATTTTGAATAATGGTGGCACAATCAGTTTTTTTGGTCCATATCATTTAATTCGGTTTCTAGTTCTGAGTTGTTTGTGTATTTAATGTTTTCCTTTCTTTGTTCATTTTCTTTTGTCTTGAACCAACATGTAGATTCATTGTGGTATTGAATTCCTTTGTTCAATCTTTCCCACATTTTACAAGGTTTCTTCTTTCCAATTTTAATCTTACTATCAGAGCTTGTAGATCTATTTTCTTTTTCTAAATACTTTCTATCCTTTAAATGTTCAAATTTACTAATTTCATTATAAAGATCCTCAGTTTCTTTTAATGCTTCCCTGTCAAATCTATTTAATACAAAGCTTGGCAGGCCTATAGCAATCAGATCAATTAATGTCCCTGTATCAATTGATCTTCTTACTTCTAGTAGGAGTCTCTCTTTTTTTAGGGCATAGTCTAGTAAGGGACCTGATTTATATTTAAACATCAATGCTTAAGTAACTGGGTTCCACCCTTTGTTTCCAAAGGTTTCGCAAAATTTTTCTTTCCATTGGTGCCATTCGGAATTCAATGACAACTTGATTATCCTAGAACTATACCATTCTAGGCCAGTTTTATCAAGAAACAATCTCAGAATTTCCGTTTTTTTTCCGATCAACTATATTAAAACGTTCACATTCTTTTTCAAAACTACTTATCAATTGGTTAGGGTTTGAATTTCTAGAGGTGGACTTGTCTAGAACAAACTTTCGTAACCATCGCTTTCTTCGGTCAACAAAATTCCACCGTTTTGGAAAACTGACCCCGATCTTTGGTTTTGCCAGATCGAAGCAGTATTCGCAAGAGCACAAATAAGTAACAGCCTTACGAAGTTTCAGGCTGTCATTCTTCAATTGGACCTGGAGGTACTACGCCAAGTTGCGGATATTGTTAGGAAACTCAGCGACACTCCTTATGAAGACCTAAAAACCTGCCTTATCAGCACTTATGCAGTAGGACTTATAGAAGAGTAGGGTAACTTATAGAAGAGGTGAGGCTGGCAGGGTCAGAACAAGGCCAGAGATATGGAAAAAGAGAGATGCAGATTTCGGAGTGGAGGACGAGAAAGGACCATACTGAGGGAGAAGAAGCAGCAAAAAGAATTTGGACTAAAGAGGAAAGATAATGCCATGGGTGCGGAAAGGTAGGGCATCTGGTCGCGCAATGTCCTCTTACCAAATGTTTTGAATGCGGAAATGAGGGACATATCGCGAGACGATGCCCTTATATGTACAGGCGGGGTGAAACGAACCGGGTGGAATTAATGGAGGTAAAAACACAAACATTGTGGAAAAAGAGAGGACCTTCTTCGGAGTCAGAGGAGTGATTAGAAACTTCTGAGACAGAGGATGACGAAAGCGAGACAGGAAGTAGACGAATTCGTGGAGGAAGGAGCAGCAGAAGGACTGTAGCGAGAGGAGCAGATGATGTAAGAAGAAGGCGAGATGAAGAAAGAGGAGGGTGTAAGGAGAGTGGCAACCGCGCTATAGTAAATAATATAGAGTGGGTGCGTCGGATTGCCAATCGTGAGTGTTGCGGGGGGAGTAAAGTGCTTGATTGACACGGGCAGTTCAGATACGATAATAAGCCGAAGCGCATGTTCAGGAAAAAAGATACATTTACAGGCTTGCGATTGCAAATTAATCACCTTGTAGTGTAGAGGGAGAAGTGGGATTGGAATTAAGTAGGTGGATAACAGGGGAGGGAAGGTTGCGAGTCCATATTGTGAAAAGTATGCCTAGAGAATACGGCGGAATTATTGGCTACGATCTTTTAGGAAAAGTGGGCGCCACAATAAGTAATGAAGGCGAGAAATGGATAATCCGCCTGGGAGGAAAGAAATATAAGTGCAAAAGGGTCCGGGAAGAAGAAGCGGTAACGTCAGGGGCTATAAAAAAGACTGAGCCGTGGAGAAAAGGGTTAGAGATAGAATATGGAGATATATTTTTTAGAGACAGGGAGGTACTGGGAGCTACAGAAAGAACGTTACATAAAATTCCTTTAAAACAAGAAAGAGTGATTTATGTTAAAGAAAGGCGGTACCCACAAGCACTCAGAAGGCACATCCAGGAAGAGCTTGAGAATTTCAAGAGCCAAGGTATTATCGTGGACAGTACTTCGCCATATAACAGCCCTCTATTGGCAGCAAAGAAAAAATCCGTGGACGGAGAGGAAAAATATAGAGTTGTAGTAGACTTTAGAAACCTAAATGAGAACAATTTAGACGAAAAATACCCGATTCTAAGGTTTGATGACATATTGGATAGGTTAAGTGGAGCCACAATATGTAGCACCCTGGATTTGAAAGCAGGTTATCATCAAATACGGATGCATTCCAAGGACCAGGATAAAACAGCGTTTTCCTTTGAAAGAGGGCATTACGAATTTACACGGATGCCCTTTGGATTGAAAAACGCACCTTTAACGTTCCAAAAGCTTATGGATGAGTTCTTGAGGGGATTAGATGAAAAATTTTACAAGTGTATATGGACGATCTTTTGATCTTTAGCAAGAACGAAGGCCAGCATATAGAACACTTCCGTGGCTTGTTCGAAAGGATAAGAGAATTTGGGCAAAAATTGTCGGCAGAAAAATCGATTCTGGGACAGGAACAAATCAATTTTTTGGGTCATTCAATTTCGAAAGATGGAATAAGGCCGGATAAGCAAAAAGTGGAAGCAATCCAAAACATGGCGATGCCAAGAGACGTAAAAGGAATTCGGAGGTTACTGGGTACACTGAATTACTATCGGAGGTTTGTCAAATCAATCAGGTTTAACAAAATCACAACTATTTGTTCACAGCCAGGAATAACCGAGGATCAGTTGTGCAGTTTGTTAAAGGACGCATCTAGACCGGCAAGAACTAATTATTTATACGTAGGGAATGCATCGGTTTGGGAGAAGATACAAAGACTATGGAGAGCAGAAAACATCGGGATTGATTGAAAGTTTGTCCGATGCAAGCTTATGGTCGAAACAATTAGAGATCCAGAACAACAGCAGGAGGTCACATTAGCTTACCATCGAGGAAAGACGAACCACCGAGGGATAAACAAACCACAGCAAGCATTAATAAGGAAATATTTTTGGTGGGGAATGAGGAAGACAATAGAAGAAGTAATTGGAGCATGCGAGGTATGTCAAAAAATGAAGTACGATCGTCACCGTCCGAATGAAAACAAGAGGAAACGCCGACTCCAAATGAACCGCTACACGAACTACAGGTGGATACTTTCACATGGAAAGAGTTTAAATGGGTAACAGTTATGGAAGTTTTTAGCAAGGTAGCCATGGCATACCCAGTGCAGGAAAAGTCTTCGGAAGCGGTGATCGGGGCTCTAAGGAATTGGTTCCAGTTTTATGGGATACCGGACAAAATTTCATCAGCTGGAGGCAGGGTGTTTGATAATGTAGCTATAAGGAACGAAATGAAAGCCCTGGAAATAAGTTGGCACATAAATACTCCAGGACAGCATATAAGAGCAGAGGAGGGATAGAGTGGTTGCACAGCACATTGGAGGACCACCGCAGGGTATATCATGTTGAAAAGGGCCTCGAACCAGGTGCAGCTATGCCGAAGGCGGTAGCGGCATACAACCACTCCATACACGCAGTCACAGGATTTTCCCCATTTGAAATACTTTTTCCTAACATGTTAGTTGTTTATCATTTTATAACATTATTGCATTTTTAGTTTTCTTCGCCAGTCGATCATAAGTTATAATAAGTTGGTTTTTTAACAAATTTTTATTTAATTTTTAAAAAGGAGAATGTGAAGGTAGTTTTTTTCTGTCTAATAAAGTGGAATTTAAAAGTTTTTATTTTATTAAATGAAATTAATTTGTTTTAAAAGTACCTCTTTTATCCAAAAGTCTTTTGGAACTGATAGTGCTTCTTCAAGATTGTTGTTGGTCAAACCTTGAAGGTTTATAGCACCTTTACTGGGTACATAACCAATAGGAGTCTCATCTGCAATATACATTTCGTCAGATTCTGCTCTTCTCAGAATCCAGTCAAGGACACGAATATTTTCACCAAATCCTGGCCAAAGCCATTCTCCCTATAAAAAAAAATAATTATGGTTTTGGACTTACAAAATAGGTATAGTAATTTTTTTTAATACTCAAAAAAAAATCTGTTAAGTATTGTTACCAAAGAAAATTTCTTAAAGTTTAAATGTTCTGACCATTGGGAATTGAGACTTACATTAGAATTTTTCCGAAACCAGTTTACATGAAATATCTTAGGAAGTCTAATGCCATTGTGAATACGAGGCATGTCCAACCAGTGTTGTAGGTAGTCACCAAAGTTATAGCCAAAGAAAGGACGCATTGCAAAAGGGTCATGCATTAACTGCTTTTCCTGAAAGTATTTGAAAATTACTTAGGCAAATATTTAGAGGATATTCACTAAATAACATAAATTATAGTTAAGAAAATAACCAATATTCAATTAAAGCACTCTGCTTATAATTTTGGCTGAATGGAATTGAGACTCAATTAATATTACTTTTAGTTTACAAGCATTAATAATTATCAACTATCATTATCTGTATATTGTTACGGTGTAACAAGGTTTTTGTTTAAAAAAAAAAAAATGGTAAATTTTCGGGAGACCAAGGCCTTTGCTTTTCATAACAGCTTGGTCCGAACAATTTTTATTGTTTGTTTTGGCCATGATTTAATTTTTTTGCATTCGGCAGAAATTTTTTGTGCTTAAACAGGTTAAAATAAAATTTTGTAAATATTGGCTATAGTTTTATATTGTAATTTCAAGTAATTAACCTATTGTTAGTTATAAGACAATAAACAAAAGGGAACCAAATCGAGTGAGCTTAATAACTCGAAATTTAATAGCAATTTCAGTAGAATATTTTTCTATAGTACGCTATATAAAATGTAAGATTAAATGTAAATGTAAATTAATATAAAATAAAATAAAAGTGGCAATATTAGTGGAATTTGAAGACATATTGTTTGAAGAAGTGAAGAAGCAGAGAAAAAAAGACGAGCGAGTAGAGAGAGATTCGAAGGGGCTTCAGTTATTACGGCCCTGCCGGATTTGAATTTTTTTTCCTGAGTCTTTTTTTTTAAGTTCCAAAGTGACTGTGGTAGCGGAACATTACCCGAGAAGGGAACTTAGATAGATATATAGATATTATTGCTAGTTGAAAACTTTTACCAATACATCCTAATAATAACATTGAATACACTAATCGAGAGGCAAAAAAGTTTCCGAACACCTAGCACAACGTATTTGTTTACGAAAGTTTACTGTCTGGAGATTAATACTTTTTTTATCTTGCGTAGTATTATCTTAATACCAATCATGTCTTGCTTACCCAATACGATATTAGCCTTCAATATGGAAGTACCGCTCGCAATTCGGGAAGAAATTGTTAGATTGTATAATGAAGGAAAATAATTTCGCGAAATAGGAAATATCTTTAATAAGCGACCATCGACAATTCATTACATCATTTCCCGATATAAGGAGCTTGGTAATGTTGAAAACAGACCACGTTTAGGACGCCCAGAAAAATTAAACACCATTCAGAAGCGTGCCGTTCTCAAAGAAGTGACTACCAACCCATCAACAAGTGCCCCTGAAATTACAGGTATGCTGTATCAAGATTATAATATATCAGTTACACCACAAACAGTACGAAATACAATTAAAAAGCAAAGCCTGCGCGGGCGCACTCCCCGAAAGAAGCCCTATATAAGTAAGAAGAACAGGGAAAAGCGGCTCCAGTTTGCTAAAGAGAATTTAAGTAAGTCTGATGCATTTTGGGAGACTGTTCTTTTCACCGATGAAAGCAAATTTAATGTTTCAGGATCAGATGGAAGAAAGAAAGTTTGGCGTAACCCAGGGGAACACTTGAAATTAAATAATTTACTACCGACGGTTAAACATAGGGGCGGCGGGGTGGTTATTTGGGGTTGCATGAGTTACGCAGGAGTTGGGAATTTACACATAATTGAAGGGATCATGGACCAATATGTCTATATAGATATTCTAAAACAGAATTTAAAGGAAAGCACTGTTAAATTGGTTATAGAACGGACTTTTCGTTTCCAACAAGACAACGACCCTAAGCACGTGGCTCGGAAAACGCAAGAATGGCTACTATATAATGCTTTTTTTCCTGAGTATTTTTTTTTAAGTTCCAAAGTGACTGTGGTAGCGGAACATTACCCGAGGAGGGGACTTAAAATATCAGGTAAATCTGAAGCTGCTTGGCGAGCAAAGAGCCAAAAATTGAAAATAGAATAGGACTGGGGGGATGGGCGAGCGACCGACGGGTGCACCCACCAACCAGCTAAGTTTCAGCTTTTTTTTTTTATTTTCAGAGCTCTGAATTAATATTTTAATTATGTTGGAAAGAATTGATTTTTTTTTTTGTAATAATTTGAGGGAATAATAGTAGTAATAAAAATAAGAATAGAAAAGTAATTTTTTTAATTATTATTATTTAGTTTGTGAGATGGAGGAATGGTTTTTTTTTTGTTTTGTGCATTTTTGCCTCTTATTGTAAATATTTATTGTGTTAATCAGAGTTGATTTTTTTTTTTATGATTGTATTTAAAAACAAAATGTAAATAAACCAATATTAATTTCTTTTGCTGTTCAATTTGTTTTTTTTTGTAAATGAATGTTATATTCCCTCAAAGAGAAAGAAATTGCTATTAAATTCACTGTACTCATTTTTTTCATAGGAAATTATCATTTATATTAAGAGGTAAGTTTGATTCTAAAAGAAAAAAAAAAATTAACATAAGAGATGTTGGTTCCCTGCTATCCATATTGAATTTCATTGTAGAGATAAGGATTCAATTTTTATTTTTTTAATTCTTTTCATTAGTACTTTAATTACTCCTTTGTCTTCTTGAACCTCCTATATTTTTTTGTTTATGTATATGGGAATGGTATCATTAAACCGATTGGGAAAGCTACAAATTTCCAATTTGAGGGGTTTTAACCTGACTGTTCACAGGGAATGAATGTAAGTGTGGCCGAGTAGGTAAAGGCGCTAGTTACTCATAGTGAAGTTTTGAGGTTCGATACTGGACCCCTCTAAATTTTTTTTTCCTTTATTTACGTTTTAAATATTTTTGTTTACTATCAAATAGATTTCTTTTGCCCTTGGTAGAGTGTATGGATTAGGTTTTCGACGTTTTTCCGGATCTTAGATTTAAAGAAAAAAGAAAAAAGAAAAAAGAGGCGTTTTTTTTTTTATTATATTTTTATTTCCCTCCCCGTTAATCGGCATTTATTCATTGAATTATTTTTATTTACTTCTTGATTAATTAATTTTTTTTTCTCTTTTTTTTTGTTGCTTCTTTTTCTACCCACCCCTTCTCCACTGAGTAGGGCATATATTTACGTTCCCGAAATTGGGTAAATATATATATATATATATATATATATATATATATATATATATATATATAAATGACACTAACTCTGACTGAACACGGACATACCAAACAATATTTAACACGCTTTAATATACTACACAATGACAAAGTGCCCAGATGACGGAGGGATACACAATTTTCGACACTTAATATTTGACTGCAAAAAACTTGACAACATTCGGGCAAAACTTATACAAGAGGTTCTTTTAAAACGAGGGACATGACCTGAAACTGAACAGAGACTGAAGACAAAATTTAAAAAAGACTTCCTGGAATTTATTCGGAAAATAGACTTTGACCAACTGACTGATGAATGTAGAAAGGCAGTTCAAATTATCGGTTTTATTCGGTTGTACATAACTTGTGCTGTTTATCTTAATTTATTTCAGTTTACTTTTTTATTTTATTTTATTTTTTTCCATTTTTCATTTATTAATTTTTTTATTTGTAATTTTCTTGAATTTAATTTGTTTAATCTAATTTTACACTTAATTAATGTAACGTTATTTATACTATTTATATTATTTATACGCTACTTTTTGGTATTTTTCTTATAATTTGTTTTTGTTTTTTATATAACATAAAATGTGCTGTAATTGTTCAATATATACTATAATATTTAATACATGTAATTTTCCTAATAAAACAGGCATGGATCATGTAAAATTACTCAATAAACCCTCCTTCTTTGGGGCTACCACAGAAGGAAAAATATAAAATTATATATATATATATATATATATATATATATATATATATATATATATATATATATATATATATATATATACATATATACAGGGTGTCCCACGAATGTTGTGTCCCCCCATAAAACCCAATAAAACCCAGAGTCTTTGGAATTTCAAGACGAAAATCAGGGATCTTATATTGCGTCATATTAGTTACCTTTTGAAGATATTCAACCCTTCCAGAATTTCTCCAGTATTGCTGGAATGGCTCCAGTACTGGAAATTTCACCATAAGTGACTGGCTTTTATGACGGATTCTGATGGTGAGTCGCCTTTCCAACAAGAACGCCTTTTCCAACCAGGAGGTTGGAAAAGGCGTTCTTGTTGGAAAGGCACTCATCATATCTTCTGATAAGGTTCCTTTGTAACATCTTCTGATAACTCTTTGTAATATCCACTACCAAGTTACTATCAACAGCTGACACATGTAAATGTCAGCTGTTTCTTTCAAATATTTGTTCCCTCTTTATTTCTTGGTTATAAGATTCTTGATATTAGTTTGTCAGTACTTGTAAATGTAAATTGGTCAATTTAAAAATATGGCTCATTTTGTAAGTCAGTATTACAGGCTCATGGCATTAGGACGATGTGACGGAAACTTTAGAGCAGCTGCAAGGCTATATGCAGAGCGTTATCCACAGCGGCACCATCCCAAGTATCAAGAATTCTCACGCATTGCTGACAGGATAAAAAGAACAGGTACAATTAAGCCTTACAGTAAATATTGTCACCCTGTCCGTCCAGTTTTTAATAATGCTAATACAGATGTAGTATTAGCTTTAGTTGAAGAGGATCCGCAGATGAGTGTAAGGGATATTAGTAGGGAAAATGACATATCCCGAAGTTCGGTACATAGGCTTTTAAAAGATGAAAAATTCAGATCTTACCATTTTTCAGTGCACCAAGCATTGTCCGAAAGTGACTTGGACCAGCGATTGAGGTTTTGCCATTGGGCACAAACAATTATAGCTGAAAATCCTAATTTCTTTTCTAATGTACTTTAGACAGATGAAGCTACCTTTTGTAGCACTAGCTTAATGAACATGCAAAACGCAAATTATTGGTCCAGAGAAAATCCTCACTGGATGTTACAACGTGACCAGCAACACAGGTGGAAAGTGAACGTCTGGTGCGGCATTATAGGGGACCAGATCATTGTACCACATTTCTTCGAAACATCATTAAATTCCATCAGCTATTCGAAGTTCATTGAACAAGATATTCCAATTTTACTGGAAGAGGTGCCGCTTGAAAAACGTATGGTGATGTGGTTCCAACAGGATGGGTGTCCGGCTCACTATTCCATTAGAGCTAGGAACGTTATAAATCACATGTTTTCCAATAGATGCATTGGAAGGGGTCTGCATATTAATTGGCCAGCAAGATCTCCGGACTTAACAATTTTAGATTATTTCTTTTGGGGAAGAGTGAAAGATCTCGTCTACACGAATAGACAGTCGACAGTAGAAGAAATGAGGGCAGAAATACAAAATGCGATTCTTTCCATTCCACCGGAAGAAATACAGCAAGCTCAGCGAGACTTCTGTTCTAGACTTTCGTTATGCATAAATGAAGAAGGCCGTCACTTTGAACACATAAAATAGTACTTTTATGTAAATAAACAAATATTTGTTAATAATATTATTAACCCAATTGCATTTTCAAATAATGTAATATTTACTTAATTAATAAAATTCAATTTCCTTCAGAATCCTAAAAATATAATGGACAAAAATTCCTAGACAGTATTAAAAATTTATAAAAATAACACGTTTACATAATATAGTTTTGTCATTCTCCATAATATTAACAATAGCATGCTTACCCTTTAATTCTCCTAAAATAGGTTCGTTAGTGCATTAAAGGAATTCAAAAATTTGAAAACCATGTCGTCTGGCCCATCATCTGTGAAGGGTACTGCGGGCTACTGGCTTAAGGTCGACGCGAGCGCGTTCTACTGTAATGTATTACGTGTCAATAGTGCTTAGGGATGTGGGACGCTTCCTGTTTAGTATTTAATATCTGTCTTGATTTATTGCAATGTAGATGGATTCAATTATTTTTTGTTTTGGCCTTAATATTATAAACACCTTCAAAAAACTAGAAGTGGATGACTTCAAATTCGCACTCAAACCCTCTCACCCAATACCCAATAATACCCACAGCACTGAAAGTAGATGAAACCATACTATCCCAAACAGAAATTTGGGACGAGAAAGAAAATCAGAAAAGCTTAGATCACCAAGAGCAGGAGCAGAGAATTAATGTTGATCAAGGAATATTTCTTCAAGATGAGGAGCAAGGTAGTTTAAGTGTTGATGAAGGAAAATTTATAATAGTTGGGTTCTCAAATAAGAGATTTAAGCGTAAAAAATGTCTGGCTCAAGTTTCTAAAGTTGTCAGTAAATTAGAGATTCTGGTTTTACTTTTACAACCATGCAATCGGATCAAAACAAGTTTAATTAACACTGATACATGCTGCACACTCCCATCATGTGATATTATATCCGCGATACATATGCTCAAAGTTTTTACCTTTAATGGACAGCAAAGGTACCATTTTAGTTTCCCACTTGAGGTAGATTAATTTAAAATGATTATTGTTATATCGTATCTGTATTATTCTTAATTGGATGATCTCATTTTTCAGTTTAATATTTTTTCTTTTGTCTATTAAGTTTTTGTGTATGAAGTAATTAAATTCATTAAATTCAATTTTGAATAGTTTATAAATAAAAAATGATTAACTTTTATTGCAGTCCTTATTACCTAATATTCTCCTTGGGAAATTAAAAAATAATGTAAGTGTCAACTATTGATACAATAAATGTCAACATTCCAAACCTTTCCATTTTGATGTGTCAACTATTGGCACATTTTAGAAGGTTCAAAGAAATCATTTTTTATAAAAACCGTAAATGTAGACCATAGTATATTGTGTTCCCAGCTTTCCAGAGGGATTGGTCTTACTAAATTCATAACAAAGATTAACCTAACATCGATATTTTAGTAAACAGTGTCAATAATCTAATATTTTTTTCTTAACCAGTCAACTATTGGTACAGTTACCCTATATATATATATATATATATATATATATATATATATATATATATATTTTTTTTTTTTTTTTTTTATTCATGTTGGAAAGATGAGTTAGTATTTATGTGAAATTTATTGTATTTTTTAACTGAAGTGTATTTATTTTTAAATCAAAAACTTAATGTATTCATTTGGGAAAATAAATTACTTGATACTCTGCAGCTGCTGTTGACTCTGACCTCATCATTGCACCTATAAGCACTCCATGCTCCCAAGAATAGCTCTGATAAATTAAGGGCACTCCTTTAGGTCTCCTTCCCCCAAATAATATTGCTGAAATTGGGACTCCTTCAGGGGATTCCCATTGTGGGTCTATGATTGGAAGATTTCGAGCAGGAGCTGTAAACCTTGAAAAAATAATATATTGATAATTTTAAAATCATTTAGCCTTTAGTATTTTATTCATTTAGAGGAATGAAGAAGAAAAAAATTGTTAGCAAAATCTTGAGATGTTTCTGTTAAAGTAGATTTAATAATCCAGTGGTATCGATAAAAATATATGATTCTAGATAAGATCAAGTCAGTTGATAACTGTAATTCATGAGTCAGTATCAGTTATATTAAACTAGAAAGTAACCTTCTTAGTAATAAAAGATGTAAGCATGTATCTATTGAATATTTTTTATAATTTTTGTCTCAAGTATGTAGAGTCAGGGGATCAAATTGCTGACCTTTTTACTGAGAGTTTGTCTGCTAATATTTTTGGAAGGCTAGTTAATAAGGTTTTTTTGGAGCACTTCAAGTACTCCTAAATAATCTGACCAATTATAAAATAGACATTGCTGCCTTCCAAGAAGCTAGGTGGACAGGACAAGGTAGTTTTAGAAAAGAGTCTTATACTATATATTACAGCTGCGATGAAAGGCTCCACACATTTGGGACAGGATTTATCGTGGGAAAAAGATTCTCAAACCTAGTGATAGGGTTCAAGCCAATCAGCCCAAGACTATGTGTTATTAGGATTAAAGGCAAGCACCGCAACTACTCTATTATATGCTCCCATGCTCCCACAGAAGTCTCAGAAGAGGAAGAGAAAGACACATTCTACGAGGCACTTGAAAAATGCTACGACGATTGTCCCAAGTATGACCTCAAGATTGTAGTTGGTGACTGTAATGCACAGATTGGGAGAGAAGCTGTATACCGCCACATAACTGGAAACCACAGCCTTCATGAATTATCAAATGATAATGGGAAAAGGTTAATCAACTTTGCTGCATCCAAAGACCTCATAGTCGGAAGCACTCGTTTCCCGCACAAGGAAGCCCATAAGGGGACATGGCGAAAGTATGGTGTAAATGGACGAGTTACCACGACACAGATTGATCATGTCCTTATAACAACCAGGCACAAGGCGTCTCTCCTTGATGTACGTTCATATAGAGGCGCTAATATTGACTCTGACCATTATCTTGTTATAGCCAAGGTAAGAGAGAAAGTGCCCATAGTAAAATACAGGCCTCAGAACAAACCTAAGCGCTTCAATGTACAAAAACTAAAAATCCGTGAAGAAAGTGCTAAATTCAGTGAATCTTTAGATGCTAGGATTCGAAGAATTGATGCTGAAGAGAATATTGATGCTAGATGGCAATGCTGCAAGGAAGCAATCACCGACTCAGCTGCAGAAATTCTAGGATTGGCCACTAAAGTTAAGCGTAACCCTTGGTTTGACGAGGAATGTAAGGCTCTAAATGAAAGAAAAAACGAGGCATACAGAAAAATGCTATCACGCAGGCATTCAAGAGCCTCTACACAGGAGTATAAGCGCCTCCGTAGTGAGGACTCACATCTGAGGAGAAGAAAGAAGAGAGCGTGGGAAAGCAAGGCACTTGATGATATAGAGATGGCCTTTAATGACAAGAATAGTCGACAGTTCTTCCAACTCGTTAATGACGGAAGAAGGCCTTTTAAACCTCAAACTTATGCTTGCAAGGCAGAAGACGGTTCCCTTATTTCCGACAGGGAGGCAGCACTGAATAGATGGGCCGACTACTTCAGTGCACTATTGAACAGAGGGACATCAAGCAGTTGCCCGGAGGAACATCTGGAGAACGAGGCACTGAGTGGAGACCACATTGATCCCCCTGATGAAGAAGAAATTCGCGAAGCTCTATCAAACCTCAAGAATAATAAGGCCCCAGGCATAGACGATATAGCACCCGAAATTCTGAAGCATGGTGGCAGCGAGCTTATCATGTTCCTAAAGGATTTATTCCTGGACATCTGGAATGAAGAAAGGCTGCCTTTGGAATGGAAGAAGACGATCATATTCCCCATTCACAAGAAGGGTGATGCTCTAGAATGCAAAAACTACAGGGGAATATGCCTCCTCCCCTGTGCTTACAAAGTGCTGTCGGCGGTTTTGTTTAAGAGACTACTCCCTTATGCAGAAAATGAAATAGGAAAATACCAGAGTGGTTTTAGATCAGGCAGGTCGACGACGGACCAAATTTTCACTCTCCGTCTGCTCCTTGAGAAAACAAGAGAGTATGGAATTAGCACACACCATGTATTCGTAGACTTTCAGCAAGCGTATGATTCTGTAAATAGAAATGAAGTCTACAAAGCTATGATAAACATGCAGATACCCCCTAAACTAGTAAGACTCACACGCATGACAATGGAGGGTAACCTGTGCTGTGTTCGAATGTTTGGGGATCTGTCTAGAAGCTTCACCACAGGGACGGGAGTCCGTCAGGGCGATGGTTTGGCGTGTCTCGTGTTTAACTTGGCTCTCGAGACAGCTGTGAGGAATTCTCGCATTCAGACCACTGGAACACTTCTAAATAGGCTTGTTCAAATTCTTGGATATGCAGACGATCTGGACCTTGCCGGAAGGACACTGGAAGCAGTTAGGGAAGCTTTTGAGGCCCTGGAAGTAGCAGCAGCAAGCATGGGGCTGCTAATAAACACGGAAAAAACAAAATACTTGTGTGTTAACCCAAAACATGATATCCGGGAAAGCTTTGTTCAGTTGGGTTCACACCGTATAGAAGTAGTAAGAGATTTCGTCTACTTAGGCTCTCAAGTGAACTCCCGAAATGACATTGGAGAAGAAATAGATAGACGAATCCTGGCTGCTAATCGGTGTTCCTTCGCACTTCAGAAGCATCTCCGGTCTAGGATTTTGTCAAAATCAACAAAGGTCAGAATATACAAAACCTTGATTCGACCTGTTTTAACATATGGCTCTGAGACTTGGACGCTTACAAGGACTCAGGAACTA
Organism: Aelia acuminata; assembly: GCA_911387785.2. NCBI lineage: Eukaryota > Metazoa > Arthropoda > Insecta > Hemiptera > Pentatomidae > Aelia > Aelia acuminata. The sequence goes on along the minus strand of OU426980.1, from coordinate 86,798,524 downwards.
GAACTCTCCAGGTTTGAACGGAAGATTTTAAGGAGAATATATGGGGCCGCATATGTTGACGGAGACTGGAGAAGAAGAACCAACCTCGAGCTGAGAAGCCTATACAAGGACTTAGACGTGGTTGATACGATTAAATTATCTCGATTGCGATGGGCGGGACATGTTGTTCGAATGAATTCCTCCGAAATCCCATCTAAAGTCATATCGGAGAAACTGTTTGGACCACGGAAGGTTGGACGCCCTAGGCTCCGATGGGAAGACTGTGTTGCTACCGATGCACTATTGATGCTTGGCATTAATGACTGGAAGGCAGCAGCACAAAACCGAAATAACTGGCGGTCATTGCTGGAGCAGGCCAAGACTCAACTTGTGGGTCGTAGAGCCGTATAAAAAAAAAAAAAAAAAAAAAAGTTAATAAGGTTTGATATTTGTTTCTCTAATATTGTATTGATTTGTTTTTTCTTGTTTCTTCTTCTTGTATTTTTAATAATGTTAATTTTACTGGATTAAAGGGGAGTGATGAGGTGTATTTTGGGATCCACTAATATCGATTGTAAGTTAAGATCAAGTCGTTTTTTGTTGAAGTATGACCGCTTTAAATGTCTTTTTGTATTATTTACTTTTTAAATTGTTCGCTTTTTCACTTGAAAAATGTGTGTTCTTTATTTAAAATCAAACAGTTTTTCATCATAGCATGTTTTTATAAAACAATATGAAATAGAAAGAGTACTATTTCGTTTAATTAATGTAATCGTTAGTTTAGTAATCATTCATTTAGTGTAATAATTTATTATTCAGTTAATTATTATTAAATATATACCAAAGCCTTATTATGAATAAGGATACTGATTAATTAAACTAGTTTTTTTTTAGTATTAATTTTTTTTTAGTATTAATTAATTCTTATTTAGTATAAGAACTATAGAATAGCATCGTTGAAATTAATTTAAATAATTGCGCATTTTGGAAACTAAAATAATAGCTGGGTTAATGATGTCATTTCTTTATAAGTCTGTGAAATGGTTGATTATGCAATTTCCTTTAGAAAATTGAGGTGCTCAGCATGTCAACGGATGAAACCCAAGTTTTTCATTTTGTGCAGTTGCTGAAAAACCAGCAAGTCGTGCTTGTCAAGGAGTAAAATAAATTATCTACCCTATATTTAGTAATTAATTAGATTCAATATTTTACTAACTACCAAAGATATATGAAATGTGTATAGCAAGGTAAATGAAATGAAAGTTTGAAGTAATTAATGAAATGAATGCTTATGAAATAATTAATTTCATCCATCAAACCTCAATATGTTTTAATAACTCCCCTTCAACACTACCTATATTCAGGTCAGTTTTTCATTTTATACTTATAAAGAAATAGGAATTGTATCCTCTTATCTTAAATAGTAGATATAGTTGATAAAAATAAATACAAAAAATAAGCATATCGTATTATATTTGGTTTCCAACGCCGAAAGTTAGTACAGAAGTGGGTCTCCTCCAAGTTAAGAGATTTTGTATTTCCAGTAGTAAATACGTACAATATTTTCTATGTTTTGGGATATCAATATTAACTGTGGACATATACAAAGAATATCAATTCATACTAACCATTGGAGTTAATATTCCTTTAGATCTTGAAATATAATTTTGAAAATATAAATATTTGGAAGTCATTTTACATTTATGAAAGAGGCATTATTACCTTGAATTGGGGTGAGCTGCAGGTTTTTTTCCATCCCATGACTGCCCTTGCCAGTCACTTGTCACTTGTACATTTGTTGGCAATGGTTCCATGCCCTCCCACCACACTCCACCATCATTTGTCTGGGCAACATTAGTGAAGAAGGTATCTCTGAAAATAGTTGCCATTGCCATAGGATTTGTCTTCCACGATGTTCCTATTTAACAGATATTCCATTAAATATGTTATAATTTAACTTAATTTACTTACTTTAAAAAAGTGTATCATCACAATTTTGGAGAAAGAGTGCATTTTTACACACCTTTATTCATTTTTTTTTTTTAAATAACATTCTAGTAATAAATTCTTGGAAGTTATTGATTTTTTTGGAAATTATAATTATGGAAATATTCAAACCAAGTAAAAAAATAAAAGAACATTGTCGTTTACCACATCAAGTGTATTAATAACCTACAATCTTAATAATTTTACTTTCAATGGTACAATTTTTATGAAGAGAAGAGCAATTAAATTTCTTGGTGGAGGAGCATGGGGAGCGACTTTGACAAGACTGGCTACCCCTGGTTTTGACCAAATATTGATGTTTAAAAATGCATTTAAGTATTAAATAAAATTAAATTATAATGCTTCTATAAAAACTTTTAACCTATCAATCACATCATCAACCAATCATAATATCTTAAGTTCAATACTTTTGTTAGCACTTCCTATTTTAGTTTTATAAAAAGCATTGATGTTCATGCTTTTTTTGTCATTTCTCTGTACTCATTAAAGTTTTCAAAATAATAGCTTTGGGTTGATCAAATTTATGTTCCCATACCTGGAGCTACTCCAAAAAAACCATTTTCAGGGTTGATAGCATGGAACATTTTGGTTTTTGGATTAAACTTTATCCAAGCAATGTCATCACCTACGCATTCTACTTTGTATCCAGGAATCGTGGGTGTCAACATGGCCAAATTAGTTTTACCTGTTAGCATTGTAAAATTAAAATGAGTATGGGCACGTATAGCAATATGAAAATGTACTGTATAAATAAAAATAATGATCATTCATTAATTTAAAATTGGCTCATATGAATTCCCACAAACAGAAATAAACTATATGCATAATATTATGAAAGAAACTCACCACAAGCGGATGGAAATGCTGCACAAATGTATTTCTTTTTACCATTTGGTGGAGTGATACCTAAAATCTTTCATAGAATATAATTAAAACAATGTAAGAAAAACCAAATTTAGAAAAGTTTAATAAAATATATTAACTCACCAACATATGTTCAGCTAGCCATCCTTCACGTTTCGCTATCGTTGACCCAATTCGCAGGGCAAAGCATTTCTTTCCAAGGAGAGAATTACCTCCATATCCACTACCATAACTGACAATTTCATTTTTTTCTGGTCTAAAACAATCACATTGAAAGTTTAATAAGTCACTACTGGATTCCAATTGTCAATCATCCATTTCATTAATTAAGACATTTTTTAATATTTAATGTTAATTCATCTATTTGAGAGTAAATCAAGCAATAAACTCTGCTATAATTTCCAGCATTCAATGCTTTCTCGAATAGTAGAATAGTGTCATAAAAATGTAATAGCAAAATCTTCACCTCTACAGAAAATGATGCAATAGTATATTTTCGAAGGCCTTTTGATGCTGTATGACAACTTAATTTTATAAAGTCAATACATTTAATGGATTTCTTTAGATATCAGATACTGCAATTTATATACATATATATGTATTACATATATTCCACATTTTCAGTTTATTTAGTATTGTTAAGTTAATTTTGGAAAAACGGCGTAAGGTCTATGCATTTTTTGTTGATTTTAAGGCGGCCTTTGACTGTATAGGTAGGGAGGCATTGTTTTTTAAATTATCTAATTTCCGAATGTCTAATAAATTTCTAAATATCATCAAAAAAATGCATCTGAACACGAAATCGACTCTGTATCATAAGGATGGCCTTACAGATTTGTTTGAAACCTCGGTCGGCTTAAGGCAGGGTTGTCTTCTGAGCCCTTTGCTGTTCGCATTGTTTCTAAACGATTTGCACGATACTCTTGAAGAAGGAATAGATATCGCTGGAGTAAATATTAGATGTCTACTATATGCAGATGACGTGGTAGTGTTGGCCCCTCTCCAGTAAAATTACAGTTTATGGAATCTGAATATAAACTTGGCGAAGTCCAAAATAATGGTTTTCCGCAACGGTGGTAGGTTGACCAGATTCGAGAGATGGAACTTAGGAGGGGTTCATGTCGAAGTGGTCAATGAAAACAAATATCTTGGTGTGATTATAACTCCAAGACTAGCTCTGGGGCGCCACTTTTCCGAGAGGGTATGCCATGCAAAATTTGGTTTGAATTCAACTTCGAGTTGAATATATTGTTAACAAAAATATACCCTATACGAGTAAACTAGAAATATATAAGTCAATATCGCGGGCAGTGGTTAGTTATGCAGGGCAGGCTTGGGGTTTCAATTCATATGATGTTTTGGAGAAGTTCAAACGTTCAAACGCCACAGCAGGCACTGTTTCGCCGTACCTTGATGACCGTTATGATATTACAGTTATCAGGACCATCTTCCGTAGTCGAACTGAAATGTTAAATTTAAACATAAAACCATGGGATAACGAAAGTAAAGATGACTGCCCAGTATGCCATGGCGAGGAGAAAGAAGGTCTTCTTACGTGTCACTTCCTGGGGACCTGTCATGCTTATGGCGAACTAAGGAAAAAATATTTCGGTCGGGAGGTTTGCACACCAGATTAATTATTTAGTCTATTAATTGGAAGCAATTGGATAGCACTTTGCTGTTATGTCCAGCAGGCCACATTGAGAAGAGCTCAATGGATTAGCAGGTAGGGAATCATTGGGGCAACCTTTTTATTTAATTTTATCCATATTCTTTATTATTATATTGTAGTCATTATATTTATTATGCTTATTATTTTGTGTTAAATTATTAATTATTTATTTTGATTCTGTATAACATTGATGTGTATTATAGTATTTATTTATAACTATAGAATCTGAAACACAGACCTCGACAGTCGGAATTTTCCATTGTCTTTGTGTTTTGTTAATCTCTCTATTTAATGATTTGTATTATGGATTTTAAATAAACACGTTTTCATTCATTCATTCATATATTAAATATATTACCGAAATCTTCATTTCTATTACTAAACATATACTTAGCATTATTATCATTTGTTAAGAATACTAAATAATTGCTGGGTCTCATTAACCTTAGAGTATTTAATTTAATAATTTATAAATTGTCACCCCATAACATCAAATTATCAGTAAGCTAGGATATTCAATCAACCGCATTAGACCTATTTTTCGGTAATAATCGAGTTAATAAAAGTGCATTGTAGTCCTAAATTAAATTAAACTTGTGAAAACTGAATCCCTTGTTATAGACCATTACAAAACTCAAATGTTCTTTAACAGAAATAAAAATTGCAGAAAAAAACTTTTTTCCATAAAAATTCAAAACGTTTGGAAGATAAAAAAAAAAAAAAAAAAAAAAAAAAAAATTGGACATTAGGAGAATGTTAAGAGAGCCATTACACTGTCGAATGTTATTACTCATCGACTAATAACATATCAACTACTCTTCCTTGAGTGGGAAATATAATCCTTGCTCTGTCAGTCAGCCGTTCCCTCACTAACAAATACAACAGCTCTTGAGATTGATTTACACTCAAGTTGATGTATAGTTTAACACAATAGTAGACAGTGATATAAATAATAACCTGTGAAGTATAATTGTTTGCTCAGGATTACAAGGCCATGGGGAATGGTTGCGGAGCACAGGATCTATTGGAGCTCCAACAGAATGTTTCGCTAAAACGATATCATTCTCATTATCTTCATTCATGTGTCTAAGAACCTACGGTGGAATAAATAAAATAAAAATGAGGTTGTAGAGTTTAAAAAATCCCTTATTATGGATAAATTTTGATTATGATAATTTAATTTAAAAAAGAAAGAATGAATAAAGTTATTTAAGGTTTCAAGTAAAAAATAATAATATTAAATATATGACTGTATCGATATACCTTGGTATGTTGTTTTATTAATTACAACTAAAATAATAAAACTTTATATATTTTTATCGCATAACAATTCACTTTATTGAGTTTAAATCAGACTATCGATATTAATTATATGTAGAATTTTTAAATAGCATTTGATATGTTCTATTTCTATCTAACAATATGAGCTATTATTATTAGTCACCTCGTCTCCCATCCTGGTCATTATCCTCATCGATGCAGCAACATAGGTAGAATCAGTAAGCTGCAAACCGAACTTAGCCAAAGGACTTCCGACTGGTCCCATAGAAAATGGCACGATGTACATGGTTCTTCCCTTCATACATCCCGTAAACCTCTTTCTGACTGCTTCATCCATGTCTTCTGGTGAAATCCAGTTGCCCAGCTTACCTATTACCCCTTCAGCTGGTTCAGGGATGGTATCCCTCTTATTCTTTGTACAAATAAAAGTTTTAGATTCTACTCTTGCTACATCTTTTGGATCTGTTCGTGCAAGAAAGCTGCAAAAGAACCAATTCAGTTTTAAAATAAAATAAAAAATATTTTAAAATTAGAAGTACAATTTTTTTTTTTATCATATAATGAAATTACGCAGGTTACCTTATTAATGATTTGTTAAATATAATTATACTTATATAATGAAAGCTTTTATATTATACTTAAATCGGTGCCATGAACCGCGATGGTTTGATAAGATCCAGCCTAGCATCTAGAGCTTCGATGCCAAAGTTTGCTAACAAGTGCAGCTTCAACCTATCCATCCAAAAATAGGAGTAAAACGCGATTTTTGGAAGACTAAAATTGTACTCGTTAAAAATGCATTAAATTGAAGGCCTAAAGTTATCAGGTTATTTTCAAATTACAATTTTCATTATAGAATTGTAGTAGATTAATTACCATAAAAAAATTTTAATTATTAATTAAATAATTTTAATGTTCACAAAACTTTAAATCAGAGGTACAAAACATTCATCTATTTTTTGTGAAAGTGTATTTTTTTTTTTTGTATTAAATGAAATAAGTTCTTCTATTTATCCTTTATATTAAAATTAATTGAAAGTAAAAAAAATAAAGTAATGAGCCATTAACATAAAACTCAGCATTCTACACTTCACCTTACTTTAAGGTGCTAGTAAGCAGCTTAAATGGAATAATTTAGCAATTTTTGAGTCTTTTGCGCTACCACAAATTAAAAGATTTTGATGGTTTTAATTTTTTCGTATGTTTTTAAACCCTTCTAAAAAAGGATTTTCACTATAGCAGTTTAAAATATTATTGGTTGAGCAATGCAAAAAAATTTGTAAAAAGACTTGATTTTCGAGAAAAATCTAAATGCGCTGGCTGTAGGTTCAATATGTTTTTTGTATTTAATTTGCATTTTACTTACCTACCCCAGAGGCAAGTTTTCCGCGGATAGCGTTCCGAAAAAAAAAAGTTTTTCGACGCACCCTAATATATATATATATATATATATATATATATATATATATATACACAGGGTGTCCCGAATTTAAATGGCAAAACTTCAGGAACTTCGTTTTTGCTTAGTTTTGGAGAAAATCGCAAAAAAAGAAACAAAACAAAAATTTTATAGGTAGCGATTATCACCTTTCAAAGTTCTTCAGATATGTAAACAATGTTATCCTTTACATTTTTTGATTTGTTTACATTTTGGCTTCCTTCTAGGATTATAATTCCTAAATCAGTCTTCAGTCTGTTACTCAGAAATTTTTGTGTGAATAGCTTCAGCCACAATGCCGCGTACATATTCTAATGTTGAATACGCTTACATGATTTTTGTGTATGGTTTCTGTAACGGTAATGCTTTAGAAGCGGTGCGGGAGTATGCGCGCCGATTTCCAAATAGAAGAGTGCCTAATCGACGAGTCTATTTGTTAACTTTTAATAGACTACGAGAGACTGGGTCATTCTTAATACGTAATGAAGGCGACCAATTCCAGGCAGCAATAAGAGCATATTATCGGAGAAGAAATTGTGTCCAACGCCACTTCGATAACAATCCTGAGACTAGCTTCCGAAGAGCATATGACACCCATGGATTTCTTTGTATGGGGAACCTTGAAGCAGGAAGTTTATTCGGTGTCAATCAACTCAAGAGAGCAATTAAGAGACCGAATCATAGATGCAATGCACCAAATATCATCAGAACAATGTTTAGCTGCAATTTATCAAGTGAGTGCTAGATGTAATGCTTGCATTGGTGCAAGTGGACAACATTTTGAGCAATATTTACATTCAAAAGAACATAACATAAATATAAATGTAAATAAATAAGTATAAAAATGAAAACTTGTTTTGTTTCTCCAAAACTAAGCAAAAACGAGCAAATCTCTAAAGGACTTTTTGTCTTAGTTTTTCGGTCCCCTATAAGTTCCTGAAGTTTTGCCATTTAAATTCGGGACACCTTGTCTATATATATATATATATATATATATATATATATGTGTTATATATGTATATATAGCTTATACTATTATAATGAATCTATCGCACCATTCATATCCACTATAACCACGCATCTGGTTGTATGGTTCACTAGATTCTAAGCCGTTTCCAATATTTTGGCAATATTAATAGAATATAAGTTATAAAAAAGTGAAATGCATTTTACCAGTTGCGATATTTGGGTAAAGGTACAATGGTTCCATCGTACAACATCTTCTCAATGAACATCTTGTTTTCACGCTCAGACCCATCGCAGAGATGTATTTCAGCAGGAGCGCACAGCTTGATAGCTTCTTCCACATATATCCGCAACTTGATAGTAATAGAAACAAAAACATAGCTATCGTTTGAGTAATAAAATGATGTTCCCATTGGAATATAAATTATTTATTCTTAAATAAAATTCTTTTACAATCCAGTTTATAAAAATATTTGCATTAAAATATTTTTATAATAAAATAAAAAAAAATAAAGAGACTTACCTTGGTAGGTAGGTTTTTGATTGAGATGGGGCGACGAGGAGAAAGTGCTGCTAGTGGAACGGTCCTTGCCTGCTGGTGGACAGCGAGGCCGAGGTGTCTGCAGACGTCAATACAACAATCTCATTGCAGTTTTAAAATAAATAGTTAATAACATTATGTTTTTATATATTGTATTCTTATAACAATAAAAAATATATTTTACTGAAATTATATATCAAGACTTTTTTGTTTGTATTAACTATCTTTGATCCCTTCTTGTGAGGTAGTTATATTTATTGATTAATTTATAATTTTCCTTTAATTCTCATATAATTTTCCCCCGGATTTCAAATATAAATGTGCGTGTATTTTTTATACTATTAACGTATAGGCAGAAAATAACTTGTTACTGTTTATGTGTACCACACTTTTGCTAATTTTGCTTCAACTATAATTTTAAAAGAGGAAATCGTAAATAAATAAACGGCCAAGCCGAAATCCAAAGAACCATGCCTATTTGGTGGTTTAAGATCTATTTGAATACTTATAACACTGAAGTTGAAGAGGAAGTCGGAGATTATCCACGTGAAATTCAGATCCAAAAAGTCAAAAATGTATGGAAGCAGGATTGTTAAAAAATATTGAAATAATGTGTTAAGTAATGAAATAATTGTATTTTGAATTTAAAGCAGTGCCATTAATAATAGCTATTTTCAGTGTTGCATTGGACTAAATTACTGAAACCAATACGCTTTGAACATCACAACACATCGCCTTTCATCGTGTACACTACAAGATATATGTATTTAAATAGGTATGCTTTCCGAAGGAAGGGCAGTTCAAAACCATTCAGTGTGGGAAAAGTGGTAAAGATTAGAAGACCTTTAAGCACGCCTTGTTTTTAAAATCTCAGTCCAGTCAATTATAGCTCGAGGGGTATTAACCGGTAATGTTACACATATTTTTAACCGGACGATCCAAGTGCTTGCCAAAATAATGATCGGGAGGGAGTTTTCAAAGGCATGGACCCAAAATAAACGAAAATATGATGAAAATGGGTTTTTTCTTATTAAGAATCATATTAGATTATCTAAAACTTCCAATATATCTACTGACAATAGGAATAATCTCCCATTTTATAATACTGAAATTTAATTTCTGAAAGCACGCTATTTCATTACCGTTTTATTATTTCTCTTTATTAAATTATTTGAATCTACGATCTGTTTTGATTTTATAGATAAAGAATAAATCGTATATTAGCAATTCTCTTTTATCAGCAATAGTACAATCCCTTTAAAATTCTAAAAAAAATAAAAATATGGTAAGTGATATTTATCTATTTTTATGATTATTTTAAGAAAGGTTCATATGATGTAGATAGAATGGGATGAAACCTCAATTATGTAATAAATAACTAATCTTAAGGGAACACACACACACACACACACACACACACACACACACACACACACACACACACACACACACACACACACACACACACACACACTCACTCACTCACTCACTCACTCACTCACTCACTCACTCACTCACTCACTCACTCACTCACTCACTCACTCACTCACTCACTCACACACACACACACACACACACACACACACACACACACACACACACACACACTCATAGAATTGTGTTAAGTCAATTTGATGTTATTGAATATGCTCCTAGAGTCATTTATCTATGGTTTAAAACATGAAACCACTACACAAGCCATGAGGGTCTCAACGCGATTTCGGAATTCTCTGCAAAAAGGAGATTATTAAATGTAAAGTTCTTTTGTTATTAAAAAAAACGAAAAACAAGTTGATATTCTGGGATGAGAATGGGTATAAGTAACAAAATTACTATTCCAGTACGTACATATTATTGTATAAATAATGGCTAGTAAGCAATATCATTTCATTATGTAGGTATATACTAAAAATTTGTAAAAGCGAAAAACAACTTTTTAAATACAAGTGCTCATATGGTATATATATATAGCATTTCCAAGTTGATATATCTGTTAAAGAATTAAGTTCTTATTAATAGTTCTGAGTACTAGTTTATTTATTAATTAACCATATGTTTTTATAAAACCATATGTTTTTATTAGGACAGTTGTTGTAAGGGAGGTTACCTTTGTGCTTGAATAAAATTGTTTATTTGAAATAATGTTAAATTATTATTTAGTATAAGAATACTTCACAAGTCAAATTCAACCTTTTCCATTTCAAATTCAACCTTTTCGATTTCAATTTCAACCTTTTCCAAGTCAAATTCAATCATGTTCACCCGATCTACCCTCTTACCTAAGCATATTATATCATGACCAGGTATCCATTAACATTAATATTATTTATTTTAAAGTTCGAGTGAGGAGGGGGGTACTAGAATATTGAAAAAGGTAACATTTTCGAATTTCATTCACACGGGGGGTCCAATATTATGTTGCGAAGGACGGTGTTTTTGAAAAATATATTCATTTTGTATTTTAGTGGCGGGGAGGGGGGGGGGGGCACTATAAAAAAGTTAGAATTTCGGATTTCTTTCACTAAGGGGTTCAATATTATGTTGTGGGGGACGGTGTTTTTGAAAAAATATTCAATTCCTGTTTTAATAGTTGAGGGGGGGGGGGGAGCACTATGCAAAAATTAGATTTTAGACCAATTATATCAGCTTAATGTTATCGAGGAGAGTGATTTAAAAATGATACCAGATTTGGATTTTAGTGGGTGGGGAGCATTATATTAAAGAAAATGTTAAATATTGTTGCAATGGCATTATTTTTTTTCTAATAATATATATTTTGATTTTTATAGGCAGTATCCTCATTCTGAAAAATATATATTATTTGGATTACTTTAATGTTTATAGCTTCCGTAACGTCACCAAGAGTTGGTTTTAAAAGAAATATCGTTTTTAATTTTTTATTAAAAGGATTCTACTTCGAAAAAAAAAGATTTATTAAAAAGATTCGAAATTCTATTTTTTTTATAGGGCGCCCCGCCTCCCTGCCACTAAGATACAAAATGAATATTTTTTTCAAAAACACACCCAATAACATAATATTGGATCCCCATGTGAATGAAATCGGAAAAAATTACTATCTCTGGTGCGCCCCCCCCCCCCCCCGTCACTAAAATACAAAATGAATATTTTTTTTTTTAAAACACCCTCCCCGATAACATAAAATTGGACCCCCGTGTGAAAGAAATCCGAAATTGTAACTTTTTTATAGTGTGCCCCCCCCCCCTCACCACTTATATACAAAATGGTATTTTTTTTTAAAAATACCATTCCCTATAACGTAATATTGGACACCCGGGTGAAAGAAATCCGACAATGTTACCCTTCTCAATATTCTAGCGCCCCCTCCTCACTCGAACTTTAAAATAAATAATATTAATGTTAATGGATACCTGGTCATGATATAATATGCTTAGGTAAGGGGGTAGATCGGGCTCTATATATATATATAGCATTTCCAAGTCAAATTCAACCACTTCTTCATGTTCACCCGATCTACCCCCTTAAATAAGCATATTATATCATGACCAGGTATCCATTAACATTAATATTATTTATTTTAAAGTTCGATTGAAGAGGGGGCGCTAGAATATTGAGAAGGGTAACATATTCGGATTTCCTTCACACGGGGATCCAATTATTAAACTTTTGGGTAGTATATATATTACCCAAAAGTTTATAGATCAAGCTCATATATACACATAATAAGATATAAATACCCAATGTAAAACGAAAACGACAGTTACACCACAGTAAATAACCTATTAACCGTTTGATAAACTATAGGAATAATGAAATGATCGACTGTCTCACCTATACACATCAGCTGAAGACATGGTGAGAGCTTCAGTCAAGACTAGTTGCCAATAACTATTAAGACGCGTTAAATAGTAACCTTATCGCTAAATTATGATATCTCTGATTAACTTTTTTAGTTATTTTATCACTTCACTGTTCAATTATTTTTATTTATTCTGTTGGACCGGCCTCCGTTGTAGATAAAGATGTTACGAACCTATCAGGAAAAAAATTATCACGATTATGTATGATAGGCAAAAGTTGAATCCTTGGACCTTTTGATATTATTTCATGTCAGTCTGTCACTGATGGTACACAATTGACTATCTAATTGATCTTTCCTGTGAACAAATTACAACACACAAGCAATTCATAATTTTTTTACTTCTAATTATTCTGCATTTTTAAAAAACTAGATGGGTTTGACAACTGAAAAAAAAAAAATGTAGTTATTTCAAGTAATCCTCTTTTTTTGTTTTTAAGTATGAAATGAAATCCTATGAAATCCAATGAAATGAAATGAAATGAATTCCTACAGCATCTCCTACACCCATTTATTTTACCAGCATAACCGTGTTTATACCCTAATATTTAAAATTTGTTAAGGAAATAGAAGTGGTCGAGTTAATAAAAGAATTGGTTTACTTGAGCTCCTCAGAATAAAGTTATTCTTTCCAGATAATTAATTGTTCGATATTTTGAGACTTCGAAAATTTTTTCTTAACATTTTTATTTTATTCAATTACAAGTACCGATTATTGTTTAAATTTTGTTAAACAAATATTTAGAGTTCACAGGCATGAATGGTTATTTTTATGTCTCAAACCTCTGGGGTGTTCAAGGACTATGACCTGAAGGACTAGAAGAAACCAAAATCAATTTTCACTGAGCCATCCCTCAAAGAAGGAATAATATGTAGCTTTCAATATTAGTTAATAATAACACAAAGAAACCTCTATTACACATACCCAAGAATAGGCTATAATACCATAATTGTTTGAACATTTAATATTTGAATTCAACATATGAAAATAAGATTTTGTTTCGAAAATTATTAATTATATTAATTAAATTATTTATGAAGAAATACTTGCAATATAAAATTTAAACACTTTGATGGAATTATATAAATTGTTAATCAGAGTTAAATTAAAAAGTTTTGACTGGAATTTGATAACAAAGAGACTCTATGACCCTATCAATTTTCTTATTTTTGTCTGGACCCTGAACGTTTATTTTGCAAACAGAAAATTGATTATTTTACTTTTTCTTGTTGCTAACTTAATAATGCATTAGTACATTTACCATATTAAAATGTACGAACATTTATATGTTTTAACAGGACGACGAGTTTCCTTCTCTCTTTGTGAAGACAGTAAGGTATAAAGCTACTAAATGCGAGGAAACAAATACAAAAATAATCCTTTATTTTTCAGAAATTTATTCCTTTAACGTATAATTCCAATAAATATTTTATAGGTCAATTATACACATTCGATATAGTTCAACGCTCTCTTGATCATATTATAATTGGATGTTCTTCGGATGAATTTTCAAGTAGCTATGAAAGGTTTTTATGAATAGTTGCAAAAGAACTTGATCAAATGGCGGATGATATTTTTAAATGGTATAAGTTTTAAATTCCTTTGAGAGAACCAATTTTAAACCATCAAAATAATAGTGGATTGTATGTGAAAGGTGTATCTGGTAGATGGAATTAGTGTGTGTGCATTGTTGTAGAGTATACATTAGAGGAACATTTCAAATGCTGCACCAAAGAGTGTATCAGCACGAATATGATTATTGTAAGAATATTAATAGGACTCCTCACATTGCATTACGTTAGCAATCTAAAATATCCATTTTTTTACTTTATTTGATAATGTTCGAATGATAGAGCAGCTCAAAAGAAAGATCTTTGTAGCTATGCACGTTGCACAGAATTTGGATATTGGTTTTGGTTATTTTTTTTGTATGTATTTTTTTTCAGCTACTTGACTATACCTTTCTCTAGTGTTTCTTTTCTATACTTCTAGTATCTGTTTGGATACATGGAGTGATGATGATCCGAGAAGGTCCGGGAGCAGTTTTTTTTTTACTGCTGATGAGTGATTTTAGGTTAGGTTAGGTTTTATTGTTTACGGACACACAACAGCTTGGGTTATTAGTGTCCTCTTTCGTTTAGTTAAGTATTTATTTTATAATTGAAATTTATATTTTATTAAATAAATCTTTATCTTTCAGAAATTTAATTAATTTGTCCATATTTGTAATATTATCACCCAGGATCGTTTGGAGCTTACGTTCTGTTTCTAACCATTGCAAATCTGTTGCATATCGAGGACAGTCTTCTATGATATGGCTGATTGTCAGCTGTACTCCGCACGTTGCACATTTTTGGGGGGGGGGGGGAGGTGTCTCTTTCGATAAGGTGTCCATGAGTAAGGCGCGTGTGTCCAATTCTTAGTCTTGCTACTACCACCTCCTCTCTCCTGATGCTGCGGTAAGAGCTCCTCCAGGGTTTTATTTCGGATTTGATTTTTTTCAATTTATTTTGTTGATCCGTTCTATCCCATAGCTGGACCCATGTCATCTGAGCTTGGCGTTTGAGATAATTCGATACGTCAGTTGGAGTGTAAATATTCCGTACTTCTAACGATGATGATAATGCCGCTTCCTTAGCTGCTTGGTCCGCCGCTTCATTTCCTTTTATTCCCACATGCGATGGTACCCAAACTAGCACTACATTTTTGTTCAGGTCATTTATTGTTGAGAAATAGGAATGGGCTCTTTTAATTATCTGGTCGCTAGAATACATTTTGGTTATAGCCATTATTGCGGATAGCGAATCTGTGAATATAGTAAAGTTTTGCCCGTGACTTAGGATTAGGAAGGGCTGCACTGATTGCATAACATTCCGCGGTAAAATTACTAGTTGTGTACGGAAGCCTGTATTGAATAGTTTTAGAGTTAAAAATTATAGAACATCCAACGTTACTATTTATTTTTGACCCGTCTGTATGAAGGTGTTCGCTGTTTCGATATTTATCTAAAACTTTTTGGTATTCTGAAATATAAACATATTCCGGGGTAACATTTTTCTTATATTTATTGAGCGATAAGTCTATTGGTGGTATTTTTACAGTCCATGGTGGGTAATGATATTCATCGTTGCCTATTTGGAAATTCTTGATTTCTTCGATATACCTTCTTGCTCTTATTCCGAGTGGGGCCTGCAGTCTTTGATTTTCAGTGTATTTTCTAGTATTGGGTTGAAATACATGTTTCCATGCTGGGTTTTTATCATTGAATTTTAGTCTTCCGATATAACCGCATGCAAGTTGATGTCTCCTGACAGCTAGTGGAGCAATTCCTGCTTCTACGCATAGACTGTTAACAGGGCTAGTTCTGAAGGCGCCAGTTGCAAGACGGATACCAGCATGGTGGACTGAATCTAAAGTGGAAAGTAGTTTAAGGTTAGCTGAGGAATAAACAAAGCTGCCGTAATCTAATTTTGATCGTACGAGACAGGTATACACTTTCAACATGCTGGATCTGTCTGCTCCCCACGAGCTTCCAGATAATACTTTTAAAATATTTAATCTCTTCATGGACTCTTCTTTTAGCCATTTAATGTGATCTCTCCAGTCCAGTTTACAGTTGATTATTAAGCCTAAGAATTTAACTTTTGGTTCGAATTTTAGTTGTATACCTCTATATGTCAGCTCTGGAGGAGAAGTTGGTGACCTGCGTTTTGAAAAAATGATGCATTTTGTTTTTTCTGTTGAAAATTGTTAGCCAGAATGCGTGGACCAGGATTGAAAATTTGAAAGGCAGTTTTGTAGCATTTTTTTCATCCAATTTTCATTTCTGAATGGGAGAAGCAGGGCTAAATCGTCTACAAATAGGAATGATCTGATAGGTTTGGGGATTTTTAGCGTGATGTTATCGATAGCGATTGAAAAAAGGGCACAGCTCAAGACGCTTCCCTGAGGGATTCCGTTGGTCATGGCTTTTACGGAGGATAGATGATTGCCTACTCTAACTTGGAAGGTGCGTTCTCGTAAGAAGTTTTCAATAAATATAGGAAAGCGCCCCCTAAATCCCCATGCATTTAGTTGTTTTAGCACAAGAGTTGGATTTAGGTTATCGTATGCTTTCTCTATGTCAAAGAAAATGCCTATGCATTCTTTTTTTTCCGAAAAACAGTCCAGTATTTCATTCTCCAGCGTTACCAGATGATCTAAGGTAGAGCGCCCTCTTCTGAATCCACTCTGGGCTTGTGATATTAGGTTATTCTCCTCTAATACCCATGATGACCGTTTAAAAACCATTTTTTCCAAAAGTTTACACATGCAGCTTGTGAGTGATATCGGTCTGTAGCTAGAGGGAAATAGTTTATTTTTACCCGGTTTCAGAATAGGGATAATAACCGCTTTCCTCCAGATGCTTGGGAAATCTCCTGTACACCAAATGTGATTGTAAAGAGCAAGAATGGCCCCCAAAGCGTGACTTGGTAGATTTTTTAACATGTCATTGTGGATCTCGTCTAGTCCTGGGGCGGAAGATTTTAGTTCCTTTATGCAGGTTAGAAGTTCGGTTTTAGTGAAAGGAAGGTTGTAAGCTAGATCTGATTGAGCATCGATGGTATCAAATTCGGTGTTTTCTTGCGTCAAGTGTTTTAGGGGGGAGTAAATATTAGAATAGAATTCTGCGAAATGTTCCGCGAACAGTTTCTGATCAGTTTCTACATATTCGTTTATTAGAAGCGTTGGTTGGTAGTCTTCATAGTTCCCTGTTATACTCTGGATCTTTTTCCAGAACAGCCTAGGCGAGGTATCAGTTGAGATCGAATTTAGGAAATGTTCCCAAGATTGTTTCTTTTTTTGTTTTATTATTCTTCGTGAAATTGACCGACTTTTTTTGTACTCTATTAGATTGGAGAGAGTGGGTTGTTTTTGAAACATTTTAAGAGCTTTTCTTCTTTTCCTAATAGCTATTTTCCATTCGATGTCGTACCAGGGAACATTTTTATTTGCATTAATTTTAGTAGAACTTTTAGTGATGGATTTATCGGCGGCTTCCAAAATTGCTGAAGTGATTTGATGGTTTATTTGAGTGCTTGTATCTGATGGAGATATGGGTGAATCATTTATATTAAGGTAACTTCTAAACACGCTCCAGTCTGCTTTTTCTGTGATCCATCTAGGGTGTTTTGTCTTTTGTGTATTGCTATGAGGGAAATTGATAATTATTGGAAAATGGTCACTAGAGTATTGATCTTTGGAGACTTGCCAACTTAAATGGGTGAAAATACCAGGCGAACACCAGCTGAGGTCAATAGAGGAAAAAGTATTGTAGGCCGGACTTAAATATGTTGGATCTCCCTTGTTTAAAATAATTGCGTCAGTAGAGTCAATAATTCTTCGAATAATGTTCCCCCGCGAAGAGCAGTATGAGGACCCCCAGGAGGTATGGTGGCCATTGATATCGCCCGTACATAAATAGGGGGAGGGAA
Source organism: Aelia acuminata (assembly GCA_911387785.2). NCBI lineage: Eukaryota > Metazoa > Arthropoda > Insecta > Hemiptera > Pentatomidae > Aelia > Aelia acuminata. The sequence goes on along the minus strand of OU426980.1, from coordinate 86,780,463 downwards.
GAATGTTCAAAAGATTAAGTAAATCTCTTTCTGCAAAATTATCCGGTGGAATATAAATATTGCAGAGAAAAATGGGAAACTTAAGAAAAACTTTTACTACAATTGCTTGCAAAGAAGTATTTGTTACTACCAACTCTGATACTAGGCTCTTATAAACAGCAATTAGGACACCTCCAGAAGCCCAATTACTATTTTCAAAATCATTTCTATAAATATTGTATTGCTTCATGTTAAAACTTTTGTTTGGGAGTAACTTACTTTCTTGGATGCAGACGGCTATTGGCTGATATTTGTTAATTATTAGTTTCAATTCTTCTTGTTTGTTAATTAGACCATTACAGTTCCATTGGATAATGTTATTTAAGAAGGTCATATTATGAGGTGAGAGTAGGATTTAAAAGGATAAATTAATAAGAGAAGTAAAATTAATAAAGAAGAATAGATTAATATAAATATTTATAAAATATTGGAATTTTAAAATAGTAATATGTATTTAATATTAATAATTTAGTAAAGATTGATAAATATTATTTTTAATAATGTATTATTATAAGATATTCATTTTTATTTTAATTTGTCTCCATTTTTTCTTTGCTCGAATTTCGATTGGTTGCTCTAGTTCGAGATTTACTTCTAGAGCGTCTTTCTTTTACTAATGTCCACTCGCCCTGTGGGTCAGCTTGGTGACCGTGGGGGAAGTTAATTTCATTAGTAGTCACTTTTTCCGAAGGTAGGGCCTTCGGTTCCGTGGGTACTTCAGGGTTTTTGGCAAAGTTCTGCCCGGAAGGTTTAGAAAGGGTTAAGGATTGAGATGGGTTGAGAACCCGGGATGGGATTGAGGTAGGGATGGGGAGTGACTGGCGTACCTGTGACTTTGTCACTGTGACTTACCGGTCACCAGTAGTCACTGTGACCAAAATTTACAAGTCACTGTGACTTCTGTCGCTGTCAGGTCACTGTCTCTGGAAGATTTGTCACTCAAAGATTCACAGGGACTCTACTAGTCAGTGACCTGGGTCATAATATAAGAGAACTAAAGATGTTAAATAATATGATAAGTACAGAATAGAAATAGTAATGGCTGAATGAAAAACCTCTATATATCTCTCTCTACATAGCAACATTACAATGTATCTTCTAGCAGTGGCGGATCCAGAAATTTCCTGAGGGGGGGGCGCACTTTTTTTTTTTTATTTCATGAGTAATAAAGGCCTTAATTTAAAATACATATTAGTACATAATGACGTTGTAAATTAATGTAAATGTTTAAATACAATTCATCTTCAATTAGTGGACTTGGGATATGACTAGATATAACTCATTTTATATAGAAGTAGTAATACTTTATGAGTATCCTCACCTTCAGGGGGGGGGGGTACTCATAAAGTGATACATAAATACCAATATCCTAGTAAATTTTTAAGCTTGATTTGCCTGAATTGATTCTACTAATCTTTTTTTTTTTCGAAATTTGTGACCCACCCCTCAGGTTAGAAAAGTTTTAAAAATGATGTGCTCTAAACTGTAAATAAGTTAATCATAAACTTCTTACAGTTTCATTGGGGTTAAAAGCACAAAATTTCGGGTAGAGAAAATCATTCAATGGGGAGTGACTGGCGTCCCTGTGACATCAGTCACTGGACGATCACTGTCCATGCCTGGGTCACTGTTGACTTCACTGTGACCGACGCCGGTGATCTCCCACTACACCTCCCTTCCTCCTAATGTTTTCAGCGATATGAGGAACTTCCCGGTCACATAAAAAACAAACCCTCTTTAATAAAAAAACTTAATTCATTACTCACAATCTTTAATCTTTCCTAACTAAATTCACTACTCACTTTTACTTAAGCATAATCATCAATCATCAACTCTCTTATCTTCAATTTAAACAAACCAAATTTTCATTTTATTACTAAATTTATAATTCGATTGTTTACGTTTTAGTCAATTATAACTGAATCATTTTTTAATTTTGTTTTTACCACCAAATGTGTAAAATATTTTTTTAAGGACAAGGATTATTCAAAACAAATATAATTTATATTTTTTACATTAAAAAAATATACATTTACATATTTACAACTGTCATACACAATATTTTATTTTCAATATAAAATAAAGAAAATATTCGATATCAAATAAATACTTGTAATATTTATACAATATGTAATTTATGTAGTATCAATTGTTTTACGATAACGGAACATTGTGGGGTTAAAATCACAAATTTTCGGATAGAGCAAATCATTGTTTGGTAAGCCCCTAGAAGGGCGGGCCACCAGTGGGAAACTTATGAATTCATGTAACTTAAACCATTATTCAGATTGGTTTTTATTCGTATTAGACCTTGCATTTTGGAAAGGTGGTGGGGAGAGTGTTATTTGTATCGGGGCGTCCGATAGGTAAAGGTGCATGATTAGGTACTGGCTCTAACGGTTTTTTAAAAATAAAATTATCATTGTTTAAATCGTCTGTTTGACAACTAACTGATTTTCTATTTTTCAAAATATTTGAGAAACTCATTTGCATCGGTATCGGGTGGAGTGATTCGTATTTTTTCTTTGCGGCTAGATATGTAATTTTTTCTCCGTCTTGAATAGCTTTGATTTCTTTTTCCTTTAAGAAAACTGGGCAATTTTTAGAAAATGAGTCATGCTGGCCCTGGCAGTTAACACACTTTACGGGGCTATTACATTCTACTCCTTCATGTTTATTTTTACTACAAAATCTACATAGTGGTTCTTTCTTACAAGCTGTTTTAGTATGACCGAATTTAAGACATACATAACAGCGTGTTGGGTTTGAGATAAATTGTTGTTTAACTGAAATATTATTAAAACCTATTTTTATTTCGGTGGGAATAGTGGGATTGTTGAAGGTTATGAGGTAATTGTGACTGTTGTGTTTTTCGTTATTTTTGAAATATGTCAATCTCTTCACGTCTTCTATATTTTGTGATTTCAATTCATTTTTTATTTCCTCAATAGAGCAAAAATTTAGATCAGGGCACCAGATAATTCCTTTGCTTTGATTCAGCCTACCATGTGGTTCTACCTTAACGGGGAGGTTATTGAGAAAATTTTCACATTTTAGAAGCTTCTCACATTGATTTTCTGAATTTACTTCTACTAGCAGTGTCCCGTCTCTAAGTTTTTTAACGACTTTGACCTCACCTATCAAACTGTTTATACTTTTGTATATAAAGAAGGGAGAGACCTTTTTGAAATCGAGGGGATTTCCGTCATCATCGTTACCTATTCTGCTTATAATTAAGAATCTAACGCAATTTTTTGGTTTATATTCAATGGTAACCGGGATAGTTCCTTTAAATTTGGCTTTTTTCCGTTTTACAGGCGGAGATTCCGCCATGGTTATTTCTTAATTTTATAGAAAAATAAATTTAACTATGAGGAAAGTAAACTAAAAGAAGAAATAATAATAATAATAGAAATAGTAATAAAAGAATAAATTAAACGAAAGGAAAATGTGACTTATCGGTTGTTGTCTGGTAGATACTTAATCCTTAGGAGCTCACTACACTACACGTCCGCACTCAACCAAGTATCAACACAAACTCAGTGATTTTAGGTTTTTTGTTTCGTTATGATGACGCCTGAATTGGCAAAAAGTTGGCAGGTTTATTTGTTTACCTACATCTTAGAGATTATGTAGTTTTTCGTTTTTGAAATTTTCCAAATTTTTTTAATAATTTGTATAACATTTTAATAATTCCTTGCTTTCTTTCTTCGTTGATGGAACTAAACTTCTAGAAGAGGCAGGACCGCATACAAATTCGTTCTATAGTTTTTGTTTTTTTTTGCTTTGTGTTTAGCCACATCTGCATTTACTTGTAAAAGTTGTAACCCAGGGAAGACACATAATTAGCTCTAAACGTCAGTTTGTTCTCTTACTACTTTTCTTATATTTATTGTCTTAATACATATAATGAAAACTAAATTCTACAACACTGATTGGGCTGGTAAAGAAAAAGTTCTCACTGTACATGATAATAAAATAATAAATAGGTAATACCCACAATAAGAATAACTTGAATAAGTAGATTTTTTTTAATATACCAGTATTACTCATACTTCGTTAGAATCATTATTTGATAGTGGAAGTAATTATGGGAAATTCGGACCATCACATAGTGCCCGAACACGGGTAAATATTAGAATTTTCATTATTTTAATTTCACAAAACATTGATGCCACATTCAAGGCTGCTCATTATCATCATGATAAATCACGTTCATCTTAAATAGATGATGTGTAGTATGAATAGTAATATACAAGAAAATTTATTGACATAAGCACGTGACAAACGCAATGACTCTAATTTATTTTGCTATAAATAAATGATTCTCTAACATACCAATGAAATAATATGAACTCTGTTTAGTACTATATATCGTTTGTTATACATTTCCGTTTTTTATTGTTGTCAGAGACATCAGAATACTTATTATATCAACACGAATATGTTATTATAGTCGTTTTTTGAACCCATCTGCCATTACAACACTTATAAAGATTAGAAATCATTATTTGAGGGTTCAAAATGTGGTTCACGTTATCTCTAGAACAGGCCCCTAAGGCAAATTCCAACTACTAAGGTAAATATCTTATCTTCGAGATCGATCTATTCAATAGCCTTTAGCACTTCATTGTTTTTTCTTTTTCTTTTGTTTTGTTTGTTTGATTAGTTATTAATCAATATTACGTTCGCACACATTATTGGAAACGATTCTGTAATAAAAAAAAATGTTGACATTGAACTGATTGGACGACATTAACGATAGATAAGTTTGAATTATATCTGAAAAACATATTCAATGGTAGCGTAATTAATTGTTTTAGGATATAATTTTTTCTGTTAAAATGTCCTACACGCGTACCATCCAATAACCGTAGTCGACCTTAACACTGTTCTCCAGAAGATATTAAAAGCTTTAGAAGAGTATTGCTTACTATAATGTCAGAGGTCAATATCAAGAAAACTAAAATATTAATATTGTACTCACAAAGGAGGGCTTAAAAATATGTCACCTCATATGATGATTTGGTTTGATTTATTTAATGATTCATCTTACATAATTATTGTTCTAAAACTTTGTGAAATTTTTTTGCTTTTGCAGTGAAATATTTAAGAAATGCTCTTAAAGAGAAAAAAACGTATTGAAGGAAATATTATTGGGGTACAGTAAAATAAAATTTTAAATTTTAATTAAAATAAAATCGGTTTGGCACATAGTCTGCATTTCAATTTATTTAGGTCCAGTCAAATTATCGTGATTCAATCTTTATCCATTCCTAGTTAAATGAAGAATTTCATTTCTGCAAATATACGTTTTTCATAATTGCGATCTTGGTTAGATAGTTTTCTATATTTCTTTTTTCTTTTTTTTTTTTTTCAATTTTATTATAAAATGATATGCTAATGTTAGTGAATCTGTTACATTCCTGTATGTGCTAGTACTCATCAGCAATAGTGTTATCGATTGACATTGATTTTTTTTTCTTCAATTGTATTATAATAAAATGATATGCTTATGTTAGTGAATATGTTACATTCCTGTATGGGCTAGTACTCATCTGCAATAGTGTTATCGATTGACTCAATTGACTATTCATAATAAAACTTATGAGGAATTAATCTAGATGAAATCGGTTAACTTAAGATGCCCAAAATTGGACGAAAATTGTCCATTTCCCGTAAATGCTCGCAAAACTTGCGAGATCGTGGAGAGGTGTCATTAAAGAGGAAGGATTTGGCACCGTTTAGAAGCGACTCCGTGGTGTAATGGATAGCATACCGCGCATGTCACGCGGAAGACCCGGGTTCGATTCCCGACGGAGCCAAATCTTTTCTCTTCAAAAATAAATTATTTAAAAAAATTTAAAAAATAGGTGGTCACCCACAATGATGATTAAATTATATAAAATAATTTAAAAAATTGACATATGTCAAAAAGATGCCAAAAATTGGACAAAAATTGTCCATCTCCCGTAAATACTCACAAAACTTGCGAGATCGTGGGAGAGGTGTCAGTGAAGAGGAAGGATTTGGCAGCGTTTGGAAGCGACTCCGTGGTGTAATGGATAGCATACCGCGCATGTCACGCGGAGGACCCGGGTTCGATTCCCGACGGAGCCAAATCGTTTCTCTTCAAAAATAAATTATTTAAAAAAATTTGAAAAATAGGTGGTCACCCACAATGATGGTTAAATTAATATAAAATAATTTAAAAAATTGACGAATGTCAAGAAGATGCCCAAAATTGGACGAAAATTGTCCATCACCCGTAAATGCTCGCAAAACTTGCGAGATCGTGGGAGAGGTGTCATTAAAGAGGAAGGATTTGGCACTGTTTAGAAGCGACTCCGTGGTGTAATCGATAGCATACCGCGCATGTCACGCGGAAGACCCGGGTTCGATTCCCGACGGAGCCAAATCGTTTCTCTTACAAAACAAATTATTTAAAAAAATTTGAAAAATAGGTGGTCACCCACAATTATGGTTAAATTAATATAAAATAATTTAAAAAATTGACAAATGTCAAGAAGATGCCCAAAATTGGACAAAAATTGTCCATCTCCCGTAAATACTCGCAAAACTTGCGAGATCGCGGGAGAGGTGTCAGTAAAGAGGAAGGATTTGGCACCGTTTAGAAGCGACTCCGTGGTGTAATGGATAGCATACCGCGCATGTCACGCGGAAGACCCGGGTTCGATTCCCGATGGAGCCAAATCGTTTCTCTTAAAAAATAAATTATTTAAAAAAATTTGAAAAATAGGTGGTCACCCACAATGATGGTTAAATTAATATAAAATAATTTCAAAAATTGACGAATGTCAAAAAGATGCCAAAAATTGGACAAAAGTTGTCCATCTCCCGTAAATACTCACAAAACTTGCGAGATCGTGGGAGAGGTGTCAGTGAAGAGGAAGGATTTGGCAGCGTTTGGAAGCGACTCCGTGGTGTAATGGATTGCATACTGCGCATGTCATGCAGAAGACCCGGGTTCTATTCCTGGCGGAGCCAAATCTTTTCTATTCAAAAATAAATAATTTAAGAAATCAGTGGTCACCCACAATGATGGTTAAATTAATATAAAATAATTAAAAAAATTGACGAATGTCAAGAAGATGCCTAAAATTGGACAAAAGTTGTCCATCTCCCGTAAATACTCGCAAAACTTGCGAGATCGCGGAAGAGGTGTCAGTAAAGAGGAAGGATTTGGCACTATTTGGAAGCGACTCCGTGGTGTAATGGATAGCATACCGCGAGTGTCACGCGGAAGACCCGGGTTCGATTCCCGACGGAACCAAATCGTTTCACTTCAAAAATAAATTATTTAAAAAAATTTGAAAAATAGGTGGTCACCCACAATGATGGTTAAATTAAAATAAAATAATTTAAAAAATTGACGAATGTCAAGAAGATGCCAAAAATTGGACGAACATTGTCCATCACCCGTAAATGCTCGCAAAACTTGCGAGATTGTGGGAGAGGTGTCATTAAAGAGGAAGGATTTGGCACCGTTTAGAAGCGACTCCGTGGTGTAATGGATAGCATACCGCGCATGTCACGCGGAAGACCCGGGTTTGATTCCCGACGGAGCCAAATCTTTTCTCTTCAAAAATAAATTATTTAAAATAATTAAAAAAATAGGTGGTCACCCACAATGATGGTTAAATTAATATAAAATAATTTAAAAAATTGACGAATGTCAAAAAGATGCCAAAAATTGGACAAAAATTGTCCATCTCCCGTAAATACTCACAAAACTTGCGAGATCGTGGGAGAGGTGTCAGTGAAGAGGAAGGATTTGGCAGCGTTTGGAAGCGACTCCGTGGTGTAATGGATTGCATACTGCGCATGTCATGCAGAAGACCCGGGTTCTATTCCCGGCGGAGCCAAATCTTTTCTATTCAAAAATAAATAATTTAAAAAATAGGTGGTCACCCACAATGATGGTTAAATTAATATAAAATAATTAAAAAAATTGACGAATGTCAAGAAGATGCCTAAAATTGGACAAAAGTTGTCCATCTCCCGTAAATGCTCGCAAAACTTGCGAGATCGTGGGAGAGGTGTCAGTGAAGAGGAAGGATTTGGCAGCGTTTGGAAGCGACTCCGTGGTGTAATGGATTGCATACTGCGCATGTCATGCAGAAGACCCGGGTTCTATTCCTGGCGGAGCCAAATCTTTTCTATTCAAAAATAAATAATTTAAAAAATCAGTGGTAACCCACAATGATGGTTAAATTAATATAAAATAATTAAAAAAATTGACGAATGTCAAGAAGATGCCTAAAATTGGACAAAAGTTGTCCATCTCCCGTAAATACTCGCAAAACTTGCGAGATCGCGGAAGAGGTGTCAGTAAAGAGGAAGGATTTGGCACTATTTGGAAGCGACTCCGTGGTGTAATGGATAGCATACCGCGCATGTCACGCGGAAGACCCGGGTTCGATTCCCGACGGAACCAAATCGTTTTTCTGCAAAAATAAATTATTTAAAAAAATTTGAAAAATAGGTGGTCACCCACAATGATGGTTAAATAAAAATAAAATAATTTAAAAAATTGACGAATGTCAAGAAGATGCCAAAAATTGGACAAAAATTGTCCATCACCCGTAAATGCTCGCAAAACTTGCGAGATCGTGGGAGAGGTGTCATTAAAGAGGAAGGATTTGGCACCGTTTAGAAGCGACTCCGTGGTGTAATGGATAGCATACCGCGCATGTCACGCGGAAGACCCGGGTTCGATTCCCGACGGAGCCAAATCTTTTCTCTTCAAAAATAAATTATTTATAATAATTTAAAAAATAGGTCGTCACCCAAAATGATGGTTAAATTAATATAAAATAATTTAAAAAATTGACGAATGTCAAGAAGATGCCCAAAATTGGACGAAAATAGTCCATCACCCGTAAATGCTCGAAAAACTTGCGAGATCGTGGGAGAGGTGTCATTAAAGAGGGAGGATTTGGCACCGTTTAGAAGCGACTCCGTGGTGTAATGGATAGCATACCGCGCATGTCACGCGGAAGACCCGGGTTCGATTCCCGACGGAGCCAAATCTTTTCTCTTCAAAAATAAATTATTTAAA
>OU426980.1:86685156-86770842 GCA_911387785.2 Aelia acuminata | reverse complement strand
TTTAAAAATAAATTATTTAAAATAATTTAAAAAATAGGTGGTCACCCACAATGATGGTTAAATTAATATTAAATAATTTAAAAAATTGACGAATGTCAAGAAGATGGCCAAAATTGGACAAAAATTGTCCATCTCCCGTAAATACTCGCAAAACTTGCGAGATCGCGGGAGAGGTGTCAGTGAAGAGGAAGGATTTGGCACCGTTTGGAAGGGACTCCATGGTGTAATGGATAGCATACCGCGCATGTCACGCGGAAGACCTGGGTTCTATCCCCGGCGGAGCCAAATCTTTTCTCTTCAAAAATAAATTATTTAAAATAAATAAAAAAAATAGGTGGTCACCCACAATGATGGTTAAATTAATATTAAATAATTTAAAAAATATACAAATGTCAAGAATATGCCCAAAATTGGAAAAAAAATTGTCCATCTCCAGTAAATTCAAGCCAGACTTGCGAGATCGCGGGAGAGGTGTAAGAGAAGAGAAAGGATTTGGCACCGTTTGAAAGCGACTCCGTGGTGTAATGGATAGCATACCGCGCATGTCACGCGGAAGACCCGAGTTCGATCCTGGCGGAGCCAAATCTTTTCTCTTTTAAAAATAAATTATTTAAAATAATTTAAAAAATAGGTGGTCACCCACAATGATGGTTAAATTAATATTAAATAATTTAAAAAATTGACGAATGTCAAGAAGATGGCCAAAATTGGACAAAAATTGTCCATCTCCCGTAAATACTCGCAAAACTTGCGAGATCGCGGGAGAGGTGTCAGTGAAGAGGAAGGATTTGGCACCGTTTGGAAGGGACTCCATGGTGTAATGGATAGCATACCGCGCATGTCACGCGGAAGACCTGGGTTCTATCCCCGGCGGAGCCAAATCTTTTCTCTTCAAAAATAAATTATTTAAAATAAATAAAAAAATAGGTGGTCACCCACAATGATGGTTAAATTAATATTAAATAATTTAAAAAATATACAAATGTCAAGAATATGCCCAAAATTGGAGAAAAATTGTCCATCTCCCTCAAATGTTCGCAAAACTTGCGAGATCGTGGGAGAGGTGTCAGAGAAGAGGAAGGATTTGGCACCGTTTGGAAGGGACTCCGTGGTGTAATGGAGAGCATACCGCGCAAGTCACGCGGAAGACCTGGATTCTATCCCCGGCGGAGCCAAATCTTTTCTCTTCAAAAATAAATTATTTAAAATAATTAAAAAAAATAGGTGGTCACCCACAATGATGTTTAAATAAATATAAAATAATTTAAAAAATATACAAATGTCAAGAAGATGCCCAAATTTGGAAAAAAATTGTCCATCTCCAGTAAATACAAGCCAGACTTGCGAGATCGCGGGAGAGGTGTCAGAGAAGAGAAAGGATTTGGCACCGTTTGAAGGCGACTCCGTGGTGTAATGGATAGCGTACCGCGCATGTCACGCGGAAGAACCGGTTCGATCCCGGTGGAGCCAAATCTTTTCTCTTCAAAAATAAATTATTTAAAATAATTAAGAAATAGGTGGTCACCCACAAGGATGGTTAAATTAATATAAAATAATTTAAAATATATACGAATGTCCAGAAGATGCCCAAAATTGGACAAAAGTTTTCCATCTCCCGTAAATACTCGCAAAACTTGCGAGCTCGCGGTAGAGGTGTCAGAGAAGAGGAAGGATTTGGCACCGTTTGTAAGCGACTCCGTGGTGTAATGGATAGCATACCGCGTATGACTCGCGGAAGACCCGGGTTCGATTCCCGGCGGAGCCAAATCTTTTCTCTTCAAAAATAAATTATTTAAAATAATTAAGAAATAGGTGGTCACCCACAAGGATGGTTAAATTAATATAAAATAATTTAAAATATATACGAATGTCCAGAAGATGCCCAAAATTGGACAAAAATTGTCCATCTCCCGTAAATACTCGCAAAACTTGCGAGATCCTGGGAGAGGTGGCAGCGAAGAGGAAGGATTTGGCACCGTTTGGAAGGGACTCCGTGGTTTAATGGATGGCATACCGCGCAAGCTACACGGAAGACACGGGTTTGATTCCCGGCGGAGCCAAATCTTTTCGCTTCAAAAATAAATTATTTAAAATAATTAAGAAATAGGTGGTCAACCACAATGATGGTTAAATTAATATAAAATAGTTTAAAAAATTGATGAATGTCAAGAAGATGCCCAAAATTGGAGAAAAATTGTCCATCTCCCGTAAATACTCGCAAAACTTGCGAGATCGTGGGTGAGGTGGCAGCGAAGAGGAAGGATTTGGCACCGTTTGGAAGGGACTCCGTGGTGTAATGGATAGCATACCGTGCATGTCACGCGGAAGACCTAGGTTCGATTTCCGGCGGAGCCAAATCTTTTCTCTTCAAAAATAAATTATTTAAAATAATTTAAAAAATAGGTGGTCACCCACAATGATGGTTAAATTAATATATAATAATTTTAAAAATTGATGAATGTCAAGAAGATGCCCAAAATTGGAGAAAAATTGTCCATCTCCCGTAAATACTCGCAAAACTTCCGAGATCGTGGGAGAGGTGGCAGCGAAGAGGAAGGATTTGGCACCGTTTGGAAGGGGACTCCATGGTGTAATGGATAGCATACCGCGCATGTCACATGGAAGTCCTGGGTTCGATTTCCGGCGGAGCCAAATCTTTTCTCTTCAAAAATAAATTATTTAAAATAATTTAAAAAATAGGTGGTCACCCACAATGATGATTAAATTAATATTAAATAATTTAAAAAAATTGACGAAAATCAAGAAGATGCCCAAAATTGGACAAAAATTGTCCATCTCCCGTAAATACTCGAAAAACTTGCGAGATCGTGGGAGAGGTGGCAGCAAAGAGGAAGGATTTGGCACCGTTTGGAAGGGACTCCGTGGTGTAATGGATGGCATACCGCGCATGTCACGCGGAAGACCAGGGTTCAATTCCCGGCGAAGCCAAATCTTTTCTCTTCAAAAATAAATTATTCATAATAATTTAAAAAATAGGTGGTCACCCACAATGATGGTCAAATTAATATAAAATAATTTAAAAAATTGACGAATGTCAAGAAGATGCCCAAAATTGGACGAAAATTGTCCATCTCCCGTTAATACTCGCAAAACTTGCGAGACCTTGGGAGAGGTGGCAGCAAAGAGGAAGGATTTGGCACCGTTTGGAAGGGACTCCGTGGTGTAATGGATAGCATACCGCGCATGTCACGCGAAAGACCCGGGTTCGATTCCCGGCGAAGCCAAATCTTTTCTCTTCAAAAATAAATTATTTAAAATAATTTAAAAAATAGGTGGTCACCCACAATGATAGTTAAATTAATATAAAATAATTTTAAAAATTGACGAATGGCAAGAAGATGCCCAAAATTGGACAAAAATAGTCCATCTCCCGTAAATACTCGCAAAACTTGCGAGATCGTGGGAGAGGTGTCATTGAAGAGGAAGGATTGGGCACCGTTTGGAAGCGACTCCGTGGTGTAAAGGATAGGCATACCGCGCATGTCACGCGGAAGACCCGGGTTCGATTCCCGACGGAGCCAAATCTTTTCTCTTCAAAAATAAATTATTTAAAAAAATTTAAAAAATAGGTGGTCACCCACAATGATGGTTAAATTAATATAAAATAATTAAAAAAATTGACGTATGTCAAGAAGATGCCCAAAATTGGACGAAAATTGTCCATCTCCCGTAAATGATCGCAAAACTTGCGAGATCGTGGGAGAGGTGGCAGCGAAAAGGAAGGATTTGGCACCGTTTGGAAGCGACTCCGTGATGTAATGGATAGCATACCGCGCATGTCACGCGGAAGACCTGGGTTCTATCCCCGGCGGAGCCAAATCTTTTCTCTTCAAAAATAAATTATTTAAAATAAATAAAAAAATAGGTGGTCACCCACAATGATGGTTAATTTAATATTAAATAATTTAGAAAATTGATGAATGTCGAGAAGATGGCCAAAATTGGACAAAAATTGTCTATCTCCCGTAAATACTTGCAAAACTTGCAAGATCGCGGTAGAGGTGTCAGAGAAGAGGAAGGATTTGGCACCGTTTGGAAGCGACTCTGTGGTGTAATTGGATAGCATACCGCGCATGTCACGCGGAAGACCCGGATTCGATCCCGGCGGAGCCAAATCCTTTCTCTTTTAAAAATAAATTATTTAAAATAATTTAAAAAATAGGTGGTCACCCACAATGATGGTTAAATTAATATTAAAAAAATTTAAAAAATTGACGAATGTCAAGAAGATGGCCAAAATTGGACAAAAATTGTCCATCTCCCGTAAATACTCGCAAAACTTGCGAGATCGCGGGAGAGGTGTCAGTGAAGAGGAAGGATTTGGCACCGTTTGGAAGGGACTCCGTGGTGTAATGGATAGCATACCGCGCATGTCACGCGGAAGACCTGGGTTCTATCCCCGGCGGAGCCAAATCTTTTCTCTTCAAAAATAAATTATTTAAAATAAATAAAAAAATAGGTGGTCACCCACAATGATGGTTAAATTAATATTAAATAATTTAAAAAATATACAAATGTCAAGAATATGCCCAAAATTGGAAAAAAATTGTCCATCTCCAGTAAATTCAAGCCAGACTTGCGAGATCGCGGGAGAGGTGTAAGAGAAGAGAAAGGATTTGGCACCGTTTGAAAGCGACTCCGTGGTGTAATGGATAGCGTACCGCGCATGTCACGCGGAAGACCCGGGTTCGATCCCGGTGGAGCCAAATCTTTTCTCTTCAAAAATAAATTATTTAAAATAATTAAGAATTAGGTGGTCACCCACAATGATGGTTAAATTAATATAAAATAGTTTAAAAAATTGATGAATGTCAAGAAGATGCCCAAAATCGGAGAAAAATTGTCCATCTCCCTCAAATGTTCGCAAAACTTGCGAGATCGTGGGAGAGGTGTCAGAGAAGAGGAAGGATTTGGCACCGTTTGGAAGGGACTCCGTGGTGTAATGGAGAGCATACCGCGCAAGTCACGCGGAAGACCTGGGTTCTATCCCCGGCGGAGCCAAATCTTTTCTCTTCAAAAATAAATTATTTAAAATAATTAAAAAAATAGGTGGTCACCCACAATGATGTTTAAATAAATATAAAATAATTTAAAAAATATACAAATGTCAAGAAGATGCCCAAGTTTGGAAAAAAATTGTCCATCTCCAGTAAATACAAGCCAGACTTGCGAGATCGCGGGAGAGGTGTCAGAGAAGAGAAAGGATTTGGCACCGTTTGAAAGCGACTCCGTGGTGTAATGGATAGCGTACCGCGCATGTCACGCGGAAGAACCGGTTCGATCCCGGTGGAGCCAAATCTTTTCGCTTCAAAAATAAATTATTTAAAATAATTTAAAAAATAGGTGGTCACCCACAATGATGGTTAAATTAATATTAAATAATTTAAAAAATTGACGAATGTCAAGAAGATGGCCAAAATTGGACAAAAGTTTTCCATCTCCCGTAAATACTCGCAAAACTTGCGAGCTCGCGGTAGAGGTGTCAGAGAAGAGGAAGGATTTGGCACCGTTTGTAAGCGACTCCGTGGTGTAATGGATAGCATACCGCGTATGACTCGCGGAAGACCCGGGTTCGATTCCCGGCGGAGCCAAATCTTTTCTCTTTAAAAATAAATTATTTAAAATAATTAAGAAATAGGTGGTCACCCACAAGGATGGTTAAATTAATATAAAATAATTTAAAATATATACGAATGTCCAGAAGATGCCTAAAATTGGACAAAAATTGTCCATCTCCCGTAAATACTCGCAAAACTTGCGAGATCGTGGGAGAGGTGGCAGCGAAGAGGAAGGATTTGGCACCGTTTGGAAGGGACTCCGTGGTGTAATGGATAGCATACCGTGCATGTCACGCGGAAGACCTAGGTTCGATTTCTGGCGGAGCCAAATCTTTTCTCTTCAAAAATAAATTATTTAAAATAATTTAAAAAATAGGTGGTCACCCACAATGATGGTTAAATTAATATATAATAATTTTAAAAATTGATGAATGTCAAGAAGATGCCCAAAATTGGAGAAAAATTGTCCATCTCCCGTAAATACTCGCAAAACTTCCGAGATCGTGGGAGAGGTGGCAGCGAAGAGGAAGGATTTGGCACCGTTTGGAAGGGACTCCATGGTGTAATGGATAGCATACCGCGCATGTCACATGGAAGTCCTGGGTTCGATTTCCGGCGGAGCCAAATCTTTTCTCTTCAAAAATAAATTATTTAAAATAATTTAAAAAATAGGTGGTCACCCACAATGATGATTAAATTAATATTAAATAATTTAAAAAATTGACGAAAATCAAGAAGATGCCCAAAATTGGACAAAAATTGTCCATCTCCCGTAAATACTCGAAAAACTTGCGAGATCGTGGGAGAGGTGGCAGCAAAGAGGAAGGATTTGGCACCGTTTGGAAGGGACTCCGTGGTGTAATGGATGGCATACCGCGCATGTCACGCGGAAGACCAGGGTTCAATTCCCGGCGAAGCCAAATCTTTTCTCTTCAAAAATAAATCATTTATAATAATTTAAAAAATAGGTGGTCACCCAAAATGATGGTTAAATTAATATAAAATAATTTAAAAAATTGACGAATGTCAAGAAGATGCCCAAAATTGGACGAAAATTGTCCATCTCCCGTAAATGCTTGCAAAACTTGCGAGACCTTGGGAGAGGTGGCAGCAAAGAGGAAGGATTGGGCACCGTTTGGAAGCGACTCCGTGGTGTAAAGGATAGCATACCGCGCATGTCACGCGGAAGACCCGGGTTCGATTCCCGGCGAAGCCAAATCTTTTCTCTTCAAAAATAAATTATTTAAAATAATTTAAAAAATAGGTGGTCACCCACAATGATAGTTAAATTAATATAAAATAATTTTAAAAATTGACGAATGTCAAAAAGATGCCCAAAATTAGACGAAGATAGTCCATCTCCCGTAAATGCTTGCAAAACTTGCGAGATCGTGGGAGAGGTGTCATTGAAGAGGAAGGATTTGGCACCGTTTGGAAGCGACTCCGTGGTGTAAAGGATAGCATACCGCGCATGTCACGCGGAAGACCCGGGTTCGATTCCCGACGGAGCCAAATCTTTTCTCTTCAAAAATAAATTATTTAAAATAATTTAAAAAATAGGTGGTCACCCACAATGATGGTTAAATTAATATTAAATAATTTAAAAAATTGACGAATGTCAAGAAGATGGCCAAAATTGGACAAAAGTTTTCCATCTCCCGTAAATACTCGCAAAACTTGCGAGCTCGCGGTAGAGGTGTCAGAGAAGAGGAAGGATTTGGCACCGTTTGTAAGCGACTCCGTGGTGTAATGGATAGCATACCGCTTATGACTCGCGGAAGACCCGGGTTCGATTCCCGGCGGAGCCAAATCTTTTCTCTTTAAAAATAAATTATTTAAAATAATTAAGAAATAGGTGGTCACCCACAAGGATGGTTAAATTAATATAAAATAATTTAAAATATATACGAATGTCCAGAAGATGCCCAAAATTGGACAAAAATTGTCCATCTCCCGTAAATACTCGCAAAACTTGCGAGATCGTGGGAGAGGTGGCAGCGAAGAGGAAGGATTTGGCACCGTTTGGAAGGGACTCCGTGGTGTAATGGATAGCATACCGTGCATGTCACGCGGAAGTCCTAGGTTCGATTTCCGGCGGAGTCAAATCTTTTCTCTTCAAAAATAAATTATTTAAAATAATTTAAAAAATAGGTGGTCACCCACAATGATGGTTAAATTAATATATAATAATTTTAAAAATTGATGAATGTCAAGAAGATGCCCAAAATTGGAGAAAAATTGTCCATCTCCCGTAAATACTCGCAAAACTTCCGAGATCGTGGGAGAGGTGGCAGCGAAGAGGAAGGATTTGGCACCGTTTGGAAGCGACTCCGTGATGTAATGGATAGCATACCGCGCATGTCACGCGGAAGACCTGGGTTCTATCCCCGGCGGAGCCAAATCTTTTCTCTTCAAAAATAAATTATTTAAAATAAATAAAAAAATAGGTGGTCACCCACAATGATGGTTAATTTAATATTAAATAATTTAAAAAATTGATGAATGTCGAGAAGATGGCCAAAATTGGACAAAAATTGTCTATCTCCCGTAAATACTTGCAAAACTTGCAAGATCGCGGTAGAGGTGTCAGAGAAGAGGAAGGATTTGGCACCGTTTGGAAGCGACTCTGTGGTGTAATGGATAGCATACCGCGCATGTCACGCGGAAGACCCGGATTCGATCCCGGCGGAGCCAAATCCTTTCTCTTTTAAAAATAAATTATTTAAAATAATTTAAAAAATAGGTGGTCACCCACAATGATGGTTAAATTAATATTAAAAAATTTAAAAAATTGACGAATGTCAAGAAGATGGCCAAAATTGGACAAAAATTGTCCATCTCCCGTAAATACTCGCAAAACTTGCGAGATCGCGGGAGAGGTGTCAGTGAAAAGGAAGGATTTGGCACCGTTTGGAAGGGACTCCGTGGTGTAATGGATAGCATACCGCGCATGTCACGCGGAAGACCTGGGTTCTATCCCCGGCGGAGCCAAATCTTTTCTCTTCAAAAATAAATTATTTAAAATAAATAAAAAAATAGGTGGTCACCCACAATGATGGTTAAATTAATATTAAATAATTTAAAAAATATACAAATGTCAAGAATATGCCCAAAATTGGAAAAAAATTGTCCATCTCCAGTAAATTCAAGCCAGACTTGCGAGATCGCGGGAGAGGTGTAAGAGAAGAGAAAGGATTTGGCACCGTTTGAAAGCGACTCCGTGGTGTAATGGATAGCGTACCGCGCATGTCACGCGGAAGACCCGGGTTCGATCCCGGTGGAGCCAAATCTTTTCTCTTCAAAAATAAATTATTTAAAATAATTAAGAATTAGGTGGTCACCCACAATGATGGTTAAATTAATATAAAATAGTTTAAAAAATTGATGAATGTCAAGAAGATGCCCAAAATCGGAGAAAAATTGTCCATCTCCCTCAAATGTTCGCAAAACTTGCGAGATCGCGGGAGAGGTGTCAGTGAAGAGGAAGGATTTGGCACCGTTTGGAAGGGACTCCGTGGTGTAATGGAGAGCATACCGCGCAAGTCACGCGGAAGACCTGGGTTCTATCCCCGGCGGAGCCAAATCTTTTCTCTTCAAAAATAAATTATTTAAAATAATTAAAAAAATAGGTGGTCACCCACAATGATGTTTAAATAAATATAAAATAATTTAAAAAATATACAAATGTCAAGAAGATGCCCAAATTTGGAAAAAAATTGTCCATCTCCAGTAAATACAAGCCAGACTTGCGAGATCGCGGGAGAGGTGTCAGAGAAGAGAAAGGATTTGGCACCGTTTGAAAGCGACTCCGTGGTGTAATGGATAGCGTACCGCGCATGTCACGCGGAAGAACCGGTTCGATCCCGGTGGAGCCAAATCTTTTCTCTTCAAAAATAAATTATTTAAAATAATTTAAAAAATAGGTGGTCACCCACAATGATGGTTAAATTAATATTAAATAATTTAAAAAATTGACGAATGTCAAGAAGATGGCCAAAATTGGACAAAAGTTTTCCATCTCCCGTAAATACTCGCAAAACTTGCGAGCTCGCGGTAGAGGTGTCAGAGAAGAGGAAGGATTTGGCACCGTTTGTAAGCGACTCCGTGGTGTAATGGATAGCATACCGCGTATGACTCGCGGAAGACCCGGGTTCGATTCCCGGCGGAGCCAAATCTTTTCTCTTTAAAAATAAATTATTTAAAATAATTAAGAAATAGGTGGTCACCCACAAGGATGGTTAAATTAATATAAAATAATTTAAAATATATACGAATGTCCAGAAGATGCCCAAAATTGGACAAAAATTGTCCATCTCCCGTAAATACTCGCAAAACTTGCGAGATCGTGGGAGAGGTGGCAGCGAAGAGGAAGGATTTGGCACCGTTTGGAAGGGACTCCGTGGTGTAATGGATAGCATACCGTGCATGTCACGCGGAAGACCTAGGTTCGATTTCCGGCGGAGCCAAATCTTTTCTCTTCAAAAATAAATTATTTAAAATAATTTAAAAAATAGGTGGTCACCCACAATGATGGTTAAATTAATATATAATAATTTTAAAAATTGATGAATGTCAAGAAGATGCCCAAAATTGGAGAAAAATTGTCCATCTCCCGTAAATACTCGCAAAACTTCCGAGATCGTGGGAGAGGTGGCAGCGAAGAGGAAGGATTTGGCACCGTTTGGAAGGGACTCCATGGTGTAATGGATAGCATACCGCGCATGTCACATGGAAGTCCTGGGTTCGATTTCCGGCGGAGCCAAATCTTTTCTCTTCAAAAATAAATTATTTAAAATAATTTAAAAAATAGGTGGTCACCCACAATGATGATTAAATTAATATTAAATAATTTAAAAAATTGACGAAAATCAAGAAGATGCCCAAAATTGGACAAAAATTGTCCATCTCCCGTAAATACTCGAAAAACTTGCGAGATCGTGGGAGAGGTGGCAGCAAAGAGGAAGGATTTGGCACCGTTTGGAAGGGACTCCGTGGTGTAATGGATGGCATACCGCGCATGTCACGCGGAAGACCAGGGTTCAATTCCCGGCGAAGCCAAATCTTTTCTCTTCAAAAATAAATTATTCATAATAATTTAAAAAATAGGTGGTCACCCACAATGATGGTCAAATTAATATAAAATAATTTAAAAAATTGACGAATGTCAAGAAGATGCCCAAAATTGGACGAAAATTGTCCATCTCCCGTTAATACTCGCAAAACTTGCGAGACCTTGGGAGAGGTGGCAGCAAAGAGGAAGGATTTGGCACCGTTTGGAAGGGACTCCGTGGTGTAATGGATAGCATACCGCGCATGTCACGCGAAAGACCCGGGTTCGATTCCCGGCGAAGCCAAATCTTTTCTCTTCAAAAATAAATTATTTAAAATAATTTAAAAAATAGGTGGTCACCCACAATGATAGTTAAATTAATATAAAATAATTTTAAAAATTGACGAATGGCAAGAAGATGCCCAAAATTGGACAAAAATAGTCCATCTCCCGTAAATACTCGCAAAACTTGCGAGATCGTGGGAGAGGTGTCATTGAAGAGGAAGGATTGGGCACCGTTTGGAAGCGACTCCGTGGTGTAAAGGATAGCATACCGCGCATGTCACGCGGAAGACCCGGGTTCGATTCCCGACGGAGCCAAATCTTTTCTCTTCAAAAATAAATTATTTAAAATAATTTAAAAAATAGGTGGTCACCCACAATGATGGTTAAATTAATATTAAATAATTTAAAAAATTGACGAATGTCAAGAAGATGGCCAAAATTGGACAAAAGTTTTCCATCTCCCGTAAATACTCGCAAAACTTGCGAGATCGCGGTAGAGGTGTCAGAGAAGAGGAAGGATTTGGCACCGTTTGTAAGCGACTCCGTGGTGTAATGGATAGCATACCGCGTATGACTCGCGGAAGACCCGGGTTCGATTCCCGGCGGAGCCAAATCTTTTCTCTTTAAAAATAAATTATTTAAAATAATTAAGAAATAGGTGGTCACCCACAAGGATGGTTAAATTAATATAAAATAATTTAAAATATATACGAATGTCCAGAAGATGCCCAAAATTGGACAAAAATTGTCCATCTCCCGTAAATACTCGCAAAACTTGCGAGATCGTGGGAGAGGTGGCAGCGAAGAGGAAGGATTTGGCACCGTTTGGAAGGGACTCCGTGGTGTAATGGATAGCATACCGTGCATGTCACGCGGAAGACCTAGGTTCGATTTCCGGCGGAGCCAAATCTTTTCTCTTCAAAAATAAATTATTTAAAATAATTTAAAAAATAGGTGGTCACCCACAATGATGGTTAAATTAATATATAATAATTTTAAAAATTGATGAATGTCAAGAAGATGCCCAAAATTGGAGAAAAATTGTCCATCTCCCGTAAATACTCGCAAAACTTCCGAGATCGTGGGAGAGGTGGCATCGAAGAGGAAGGATTTGGCACCGTTTGGAAGGGACTCCATGGTGTAATGGATAGCATACCGCGCATGTCACATGGAAGTCCTGGGTTCGATTTCCGGCGGAGCCAAATCTTTTCTCTTCAAAAATAAATTATTTAAAATAATTTAAAAAATAGGTGGTCACCCACAATGATGATTAAATTAATATTAAATAATTTAAAAAATTGACGAAAATCAAGAAGATGCCCAAAATTGGACAAAAATTGTCCATCTCCCGTAAATACTCGAAAAACTTGCGAGATCGTAAGAGAGGTGGCAGCAAAGAGGAAGGATTTGGCACCGTTTGGAAGGGACTCCGTGGTGTAATGGATGGCATACCGCGCATGTCACGCGGAAGACCAGGGTTCAATTCCCGGCGAAGCCAAATCTTTTCTCTTCAAAAATAAATTATTCATAATAATTTAAAAAATAGGTGGTCACCCACAATGATGGTCAAATTAATATAAAATAATTTAAAAAATTGACGAATGTCAAGAAGATGCCCAAAATTGGACGAAAATTGTCCATCTCCCGTTAATACTCGCAAAACTTGCGAGACCTTGGGAGAGGTGGCAGCAAAGAGGAAGGATTTGGCACCGTTTGGAAGGGACTCCGTGGTGTAATGGATAGCATACCGCGCATGTCACGCGAAAGACCCGGGTTCGATTCCCGGCGAAGCCAAATCTTTTCTCTTCAAAAATAAATTATTTAAAATAATTTAAAAAATAGGTGGTCACCCACAATGATAGTTAAATTAATATAAAATAATTTTAAAAATTGACGAATGGCAAGAAGATGCCCAAAATTGGACAAAAATAGTCCATCTCCCGTAAATACTCGCAAAACTTGCGAGATCGTGGGAGAGGTGTCATTGAAGAGGAAGGATTGGGCACCGTTTGGAAGCGACTCCGTGGTGTAAAGGATAGCATACCGCGCATGTCACGCGGAAGACCCGGGTTCGATTCCCGACGGAGCCAAATCTTTTCTCTTCAAAAATAAATTATTTAAAAAAATTTAAAAAATAGGTGGTCACCCACAATGATGGTTAAATTAATATAAAATAATTAAAAAAATTGACGTATGTCAAGAAGATGCCCAAAATTGGACGAAAATTGTCCATCTCCCGTAAATGATCGCAAAACTTGCGAGATCGTGGGAGAGGTGGCAGCGAAAAGGAAGGATTTGGCACCGTTTGGAAGCGACTCCGTGATGTAATGGATAGCATACCGCGCATGTCACGCGGAAGACCTGGGTTCTATCCCCGGCGGAGCCAAATCTTTTCTCTTCAAAAATAAATTATTTAAAATAAATAAAAAAATAGGTGGTCACCCACAATGATGGTTAAATTAATATTAAATAATTTAAAAAATATACAAATGTCAAGAATATGCCCAAAATTGGAAAAAAAATTGTCCATCTCCAGTAAATTCAAGCCAGACTTGCGAGATCGCGGGAGAGGTGTAAGAGAAGAGAAAGGATTTGGCACCGTTTGAAAGCGACTCCGTGGTGTAATGGATAGCGTACCGCGCATGTCACGCGGAAGACCCGGGTTCGATCCCGGTGGAGCCAAATCTTTTCTCTTCAAAAAAAAATTATTTAAAATAATTAAGAATTAGGTGGTCACCCACAATGATGGTTAAATTAATATAAAATAGTTTAAAAAATTGATGAATGTCAAGAAGATGCCCAAAATCGGAGAAAAATTGTCCATCTCCCTCAAATGTTCGCAAAACTTGCGAGATCGTGGGAGAGGTGTCAGAGAAGAGGAAGGATTTGGCACCGTTTGGAAGGGACTCCGTGGTGTAATGGAGAGCATACCGCGCAAGTCACGCGGAAGACCTGGGTTCTATCCCCGGCGGAGCCAAATCTTTTCTCTTCAAAAATAAATTATTTAAAATAATTAAAAAAATAGGTGGTCACCCACAATGATGTTTAAATAAATATAAAATAATTTAAAAAATATACAAATGTCAAGAAGATGCCCAAATTTGGAAAAAAATTGTCCATCTCCAGTAAATACAAGCCAGACTTGCGAGATCGCGGGAGAGGTGTCAGAGAAGAGAAAGGATTTGGCACCGTTTGAAAGCGACTCCGTGGTGATATGGATAGCGTACCGCGCATGTCACGCGGAAGAACCGGTTCGATCCCGGTGGAGCCAAATCTTTTCTCTTCAAAAATAAATTATTTAAAATAATTTAAAAAATAGGTGGTCACCCACAATGATGGTTAAATTAATATTAAATAATTTAAAAAATTGACGAATGTCAAGAAGATGCCCAAAATTGGACGAAAATTATCCATCTCCCGTAAATACTCGCAAAACTTGCGAGCTCGCGGTAGAGGTGTCAGAGAAGAGGAAGGATTTGGCACCGTTTGTAAGCGACTCCGTGGTGTAATGGATAGCATACCGCGTATGACTCGCGGAAGACCCGGGTTCGATTCCCGGCGGAGCCAAATCTTTTCTCTTTAAAAATAAATTATTTAAAATAATTAAGAAATAGGTGGTCACCCACAAGGATGGTTAAATTAATATAAAATAATTTAAAATATATACGAATGTCCAGAAGATGCCCAAAATTGGACAAAAATTGTCCATCTCCCGTAAATACTCGCAAAACTTGCGAGATCGTGGGAGAGGTGGCAGCGAAGAGGAAGGATTTGGCACCGTTTGGAAGGGACTCCGTGGTGTAATGGATAGCATACCGTGCATGTCACGCGGAAGACCTAGGTTCGATTTCCGGCGGAGCCAAATCTTTTCTCTTCAAAAATAAATTATTTAAAATAATTTAAAAAATAGGTAGTCACCCACAATGATAGTTAAATTAATATAAAATAATTTTAAAAATTGACGAATGGCAAGAAGATGCCCAAAATTGGACAAAAATAGTCCATCTCCCGTAAATACTCGCAAAACTTGCGAGATCGTGGGAGAGGTGTCATTGAAGAGGAAGGATTGGGCACCGTTTGGAAGCGACTCCGTGGTGTAAAGGATAGCATACCGCGCATGTCACGCGGAAGACCCGGGTTCGATTTCCGGCGGAGCCAAATCTTTTCTCTTCAAAAATAAATTATTTAAAATAAATAAAAAAATAGGTGGTCACCCACAATGATGGTTAAATTAATATTAAATAATTTAAAAAATATACAAATGTCAAGAATATGCCCAAAATTGGAAAAAAATTGTCCATCTCCAGTAAATTCAAGCCAGACTTGCGAGTTCGCGGGAGAGGTGTAAGAGAAGAGAAAGGATTTGGCACCGTTTGAAAGCGACTCCGTGGTGTAATGGATAGCGTACCGCGCATGTCACGCGGAAGACCCGGGTTCGATCCCGGTGGAGCCAAATCTTTTCTCTTCAAAAATAAATTATTTAAAATAAATAAAAAAATAGGTGGTCACCCACAATGATGTTAAAATAAATATAAAATAATTTAAAAAATATACAAATGTCAAGAAGATGCCCAAAATTGGAGAAAAATTTTCCATCTCCCGTAAATACTCGCAAAACTTCCGAGATCGTGGGAGAGGTGGCAGCGAAGAGGAAGGATTTGGCACCGTTTGGAAGGGACTCCATAGTGTAATGGATAGCATACCGCGCATGTCACATGGAAGTCCTGGGTTCGATTTCCGGCGGAGCCAAATCTTTTCTCTTCAAAAATAAATTATTTAAAATAATTTAAAAAATAGGTGGTCACCCACAATGATGATTAAATTAATATTAAATAATTTAAAAAATTGACGAAAATCAAGAAGATGCCCAAAATTGGACAAAAATTGTCCATCTCCCGTAAATACTCGAAAAACTTGCGAGATCGTGGGAGAGGTGGCAGCAAAGAGGAAGGATTTGGCACCGTTTGGAAGGGACTCCGTGGTGTAATGGATGGCATACCGCGCATGTCACGCGGAAGACCAGGGTTCAATTCCCGGCGAAGCCAAATCTTTTCTCTTCAAAAATAAATTATTTATAATAATTTAAAAAATAGGTGGTCACCCACAATGATGGTTAAATTAATATAAAATAATTTAAAAAATTGACGAATGTCAAGAAGATGCCCAAAATTGGACGAAAATTGTCCATCTCCCGTAAATACTCGCAAAACTTGCGAGATCTTGGGAGAGGTGGCAGCAAAGAGGAAGGATTTGGCACCGTTTGGAAGGGACTCCGTGGTGTAATGGATAGCATACCGCGCATGTCACGCGAAAGACCCGGGTTCGATTCCCGGCGAAGCCAAATCTTTTCTCTTCAAAAATAAATTATTTAAAATAATTTAAAAAATAGGTGGTCACCCACAATGATAGTTAAATTAATATAAAATAATTTTAAAAATTGACGAATGGCAAGAAGATGCCCAAAATTGGACAAAAATAGTCCATCTCCCGTAAATACTCGCAAAACTTGCGAGATCGTGGGAGAGGTGTCATTGAAGAGGAAGGATTGGGCACCGTTTGGAAGCGACTCCGTGGTGTAAAGGATAGCATACCGCGCATGTCACGCGGAAGACCCGGGTTCGATTCCCGACGGAGCCAAATCTTTTCTGTTCAAAAATAAATTATTTAAAAAAATTTAAAAAATAGGTGGTCACCCACAATGATGGTTAAATTAATATAAAATAATTAAAAAAATAGACGTATGTCAAGAAGATGCCCAAAATTGGACGAAATTTGTCCATCTCCCGTAAATGATCGCAAAACTTCCGAGATCGTGGGAGAGGTGGCAGCGAAGAGGAAGGATTTGGCACCGTTTGGAAGGGACTCCATAGTGTAATGGATAGCATACCGCGCATGTCACATGGAAGTCCTGGGTTCGATTTCCGGCGGAGCCAAATCTTTTCTCTTCAAAAATAAATTATTTAAAATAATTTAAAAAATAGGTGGTCACCCACAATGATGATTAAATTAATATTAAATAATTTAAAAAATTGACGAAAATCAAGAAGATGCCCAAAATTGGACAAAAATTGTCCATCTCCCGTAAATACTCGCAAAACTTGCGAGATCGTGGGAGAGGTGGCAGCAAAGAGGAAGGATTTGGCACCGTTTGGAAGGGACTCCGTGGTGTAATGGATGGCATACCGCGCATGTCACGCGGAAGACCAGGGTTCAATTCCCGGCGAAGCCAAATCTTTTCTCTTCAAAAATAAATTATTCATAATAATTTAAAAAATAGGTGGTCACCCACAATGATGGTTAAATTAATATAAAATAATTTAAAAAATTGACGAATGTCAAGAAGATGCCCAAAATTGGACAAAAATTGTCCATCTCCCGTAAATACTCGCAAAACTTGCGAGATCCTGGGAGAGGTGGCAGCAAAGAGGAAGGATTTGGCACCGTTTGGAAGGGACTCCGTGGTGTAATGGATAGCATACTGCGCATGTCACGCGGAAGACCCGGGTTCGATTCCCGGCGGAGCCAAATCTTTTCTCTTCAAAAATAAATTATTTAAAATAATTTAAAAAATAGGTGGTCACCCACAATGATAGTTAAATTAATATAAAATAATTTTAAAAATTGACGAATGGCAAGAAGATGCCCAAAATTGGACAAAAATAGTCCATCTCCCGTAAATACTCGCAAAACTTGCGAGATCGTGGGAGAGGTGTCATTAAAGAGGAAGGATTGGGCACCGTTTGGAAGCGACTCCGTGGTGTAAAGGATAGCATACCGCGCATGTCACGCGGAAGACCCGGGTTCGATTCCCGACGGAGCCAAATCTTTTCTGTTCAAAAATAAATTATTTAAAAAAATTTAAAAAATAGGTGGTCACCCACAATGATGGTTAAATTAATATAAAATAATTAAAAAAATAGACGTATGTCAAGAAGATGCCCAAAATTGGACGAAATTTGTCCATCTCCCGTAAATGATCGCAAAACTTGCGAGATCGTGGGAGAGGTGGCAGCGAAAAGGAAGGATTTGGCACCGTTTGGAAGCGACTCCGTGATGTAATGGATAGCATACCGCGCATGTCACGCGGAAGACCTGGGTTCTATCCCCGGCGGAGCCAAATCTTTTCTCTTCAAAAATAAATTATTTAAAATAAATAAAAAAATAGGTGGTCACCCACAATGATGGTTAATTTAATATTAAATAATTTAAAAAATTGATGAATGTCGAGAAGATGGCCAAAATTGGACAAAAATTGTCTATCTCCCGTAAATACTTGCAAAACTTGCAAGATCGCGGTAGAGGTGTCAGAGAAGAGGAAGGATTTGGCACCGTTTGGAAGCGACTCTGTGGTGTAATGGATAGCATACCGCGCATGTCACGCGGAAGACCCGGGTTCGATCCCGGCGGAGCCAAATCCTTTCTCTTTTAAAAATAAATTATTTAAAATAATTTAAAAAATAGGTGGTCACCCACAATGATGGTTAAATTAATATTAAATAATTTAAAAAATTGACGAATGTCAAGAAGATGGCCAAAATTGGACAAAAATTGTCCATCTCCCGTAAATACTCGCAAAACTTGCGAGATCGCGGGAGAGGTGTCAGTGAAGAGGAAGGATTTGGCACCGTTTGGAAGGGACTCCGTGGTGTAATGGATAGCATACCGCGCATGTCACGCGGAAGACCTGGGTTCTATCCCCGGCGGAGCCAAATCTTTTCTTTTCAAAAATAAATTATTTAAAATAAATAAAAAAATAGGTGGTCACCCACAATGATGGTTAAATTAATATTAAATAATTTAAAAAATATACAAATGTCAAGAATATGCCCAAAATTGAAAAAAAATTGTCCATCTCCAGTAAATTCAAGCCAGACTTGCGAGATCGCGGGAGAGGTGTAAGAGAAGAGAAAGGATTTGGCACCGTTTGAAAGCGACTCCGTGGTGTAATGGATAGCGTACCGCGCATGTCACGCGGAAGACCCGGGTTCGATCCCGGTGGAGCCAAATCTTTTCTCTTCAAAAATAAATTATTTAAAATAATTAAGAATTAGGTGGTCCCCCACAATGATGGTTAAATTAATATAAAATAGTTTAAAAAATTGATGAATGTCAAGAAGATGCCCAAAATCGGAGAAAAATTGTCCATCTCCCTCAAATGTTCGCAAAACTTGTGAGATCGTGGGAGAGGTGTCAGAGAAGAGGAAGGATTTGGCACCGTTTGGAAGGGACTCCGTGGTGTAATGGAGAGCATACCGCGCAAGTCACGCGGAAGACCTGGGTTCTATCCCCGGCGGAGCCAAATCTTTTCTCTTCAAAAATAAATTATTTAAAATAATTAAAAAAATAGTTGGTCACCCACAATGATGTTTAAATAAATATAAAATAATTTAAAAAATATACAAATGTCAAGAAGATGCCCAAAATTGGAAAAAAATTGTCCATCTCCAGTAAATACAAGCCAGACTTGCGAGATCGCGGGAGAGGTGTCAGAGAAGAGAAAGCATTTGGCACCGTTTGAAAGCGACTCCGTGGTGTAATGGATAGCGTACCGCGCATGTCACGCGGAAGAACCGGTTCGATCCCGGTGGAGCCAAATCTTTTCTCTTCAAAAATAAATTATTTAAAATAATTTAAAAAATAGGTGGTCACCCACAATGATGGTTAAATTAATATTAAATAATTTAAAAAATTGACGAATGTCAAGAAGATGGCCAAAATTGGACAAAAGTTTTCCATCTCCCGTAAATACTCGCAAAACTTGCGAGCTCGCGGTAGAGGTGTCAGAGAAGAGGTAGGATTTGGCACCGTTTGTAAGCGACTCCGTGGTGTAATGGATAGCATACCGGGTATGACTCGCGGAAGACCCGGGTTCGATTCCCGGCGGAGCCAAATCTTTTCTCTTTAAAAATAAATTATTTAAAATAATTAAGAAATAGGTGGTCACCCACAAGGATGGTTAAATTAATATAAAATAATTTAAAATATATACGAATGTCCAGAAGATGCCCAAAATTGGACAAAAATTGTCCATCTCCCGTAAATACTCGCAAAACTTGCGAGATCGTGGGAGAGGTGGCAGCGAAGAGGAAGGATTTGGCACCGTTTGGAAGGGACTCCGTGGTGTAATGGATAGCATACCGTGCATGTCACGCGGAAGACCTAGGTTCGATTTCCGGCGGAGCCAAATCTTTTCTCTTCAAAAATAAATTATTTAAAATAATTTAAAAAATAGGCGGTCACCCACAATGATGGTTAAATTAATATATAATAATTTTAAAAATTGATGAATGTCAAGAAGATGCCCAAAATTGGAGAAAAATTGTCCATCTCCCGTAAATACTCGCAAAACTTCCGAGATCGTTTGAGAGGTGGCAGCGAAGAGGAAGGATTTGGCACCGTTTGGAAGGGACTCCATGGTGTAATGGATAGCGTACCGCGCATGTCACGCGGAAGACCCGGGTTCGATCCCGGTGGAGCCAAATCTTTTCTCTTCAAAAATAAATTATTTAAAATAATTAAGAATTAGGTGGTCCCCCACAATGATGGTTAAATTAATATAAAATAGTTTAAAAAATTGATGAATGTCAAGAAGATGCCCAAAATCGGAGAAAAATTGTCCATCTCCCTCAAATGTTCGCAAAACTTGTGAGATCGTGGGAGAGGTGTCAGAGAAGAGGAAGGATTTGGCACCGTTTGGAAGGGACTCCGTGGTGTAATGGAGAGCATACCGCGCAAGTCACGCGGAAGACCTGGGTTCTATCCCCGGCGGAGCCAAATCTTTTCTCTTCAAAAATAAATTATTTAAAATAATTAAAAAAATAGGTGGTCACCCACAATGATGTTTAAATAAATATAAAATAATTTAAAAAATATACAAATGTCAAGAAGATGCCCAAATTTGGAAAAAAATTGTCCATCTCCAGTAAATACAAGCCAGACTTGCGAGATCGCGGGAGAGGTGTCAGAGAAGAGAAAGCATTTGGCACCGTTTGAAAGCGACTCCGTGGTGTAATGGATAGCGTACCGCGCATGTCACGCGGAAGAACCGGTTCGATCCCGGTGGAGCCAAATCTTTTCTCTTCAAAAATAAATTATTTAAAATAATTTAAAAAATAGGTGGTCACCCACAATGATGGTTAAATTAATATTAAATAATTTAAAAAATTGACGAATGTCAAGAAGATGGCCAAAATTGGACAAAAGTTTTCCATCTCCCGTAAATACTCGCAAAACTTGCGAGCTCGCGGTAGAGGTGTCAGAGAAGAGGTAGGATTTGGCACCGTTTGTAAGCGACTCCGTGGTGTAATGGATAGCATACCGGGTATGACTCGCGGAAGACCCGGGTTCGATTCCCGGCGGAGCCAAATCTTTTCTCTTTAAAAATAAATTATTTAAAATAATTAAGAAATAGGTGGTCACCCACAAGGATGGTTAAATTAATATAAAATAATTTAAAATATATACGAATGTCCAGAAGATGCCCAAAATTGGACAAAAATTGTCCATCTCCCGTAAATACTCGCAAAACTTGCGAGATCGTGGGAGAGGTGGCAGCGAAGAGGAAGGATTTGGCACCGTTTGGAAGGGACTCCGTGGTGTAATGGATAGCATACCGTGCATGTCACGCGGAAGACCTAGGTTCGATTTCCGGCGGAGCCAAATCTTTTCTCTTCAAAAATAAATTATTTAAAATAATTTAAAAAATAGGCGGTCACCCACAATGATGGTTAAATTAATATATAATAATTTTAAAAATTGATGAATGTCAAGAAGATGCCCAAAATTGGAGAAAAATTGTCCATCTCCCGTAAATACTCGCAAAACTTCCGAGATCGTTTGAGAGGTGGCAGCGAAGAGGAAGGATTTGGCACCGTTTGGAAGGGACTCCATGGTGTAATGGATAGCATACCGCGCATGTCACATGGAAGTCCTGGGTTCGATTTCCGGCGGAGCCAAATCTTTTCTCTTCAAAAATAAATTATTTAAAATAATTTAAAAAATAGGTGGTCACCCACAATGATGATTAAATTAATATTAAATAATTTAAAAAATTGACGAAAATCAAGAAGATGCCCAAAATTGGACAAAAATTGTCCATCTCCCGTAAATACTCGAAAAACTTGCGAGATCGTGGGAGAGGTGGCAGCAAAGAGGAAGGATTTGGCACCGTTTGGAAGCGACTCCGTGATGTAATGGATAGCATACCGCGCATGTCACGCGGAAGACCTGGGTTCGATTCCCGGCGAAGCCAAATCTTTTCTCTTCAAAAATAAATTATTTATAATAATTTAAAAAATAGGTGGTCACCCACAATGATGGTTAAATTAATATAAAATAATTTAAAAAATTGACGAATGTCAAAAAGATGCCCAAAATTGGACGAAAATTGTCCATCTCCCGTTAATACTCGAAAAACTTGCGAGATCGTGGGAGAGGTGGCAGCAAAGAGGAAGGATTTGGCACCGTTTGGAAGCGACTCCGTGATGTAATGGATAGCATACCGCGCATGTCACGCGGAAGACCTGGGTTCGATTCCCGGCGAAGCCAAATCTTTTCTCTTCAAAAAGAAATTATTTATAATAATTTAAAAAATAGGTGGTCACCCACAATGATGGTCAAATTAATATAAAATAATTTTAAAAATTGACGAATGGCAAGAAGATGCCCAAAATTGGACAAAAATAGTCCATCTCCCGTAAATACTCGCAAAACTTGCGAGATCGTGGGAGAGGTGTCATTGAAGAGGAAGGATTGGGCACCGTTTGGAAGCGACTCCGTGGTGTAAAGGATAGCATACCGCGCATGTCACGCGGAAGACCTGGGTTCTATCCCCGGCGGAGCCTAATCTTTTCTCTTCAAGAATAAATTATTTAAAATAATTTAAAAAATAGGTGGTCACCCACAATTATGTTTAAATATATATAAAATAATTTAAAAAATATACGAATGTCAAGAAAATTCCCAAAATTGAAAAAAAAAATTAACCATCTCCAGTAAATACTCGCAAAACTTGCGAGATCGTGGGAGAGGTGGCAGCAAAGAGGAAGGATTTGGCACCGTTTGAAAGAGACTCCGTGGTGTAATGGATAGCATACCGCGAATGTCACGCGGAAGACCCGGGTTCGATTCCCGGCGGAGCCAAATCTTTTCTCTTCAAAATTGAATTATTCAAAATAATTTAAAAAATAGGTGGTCACCCACAATGATGATTAAATTAATATTAAGTAATTTAAAAAATTGACGAAAGTCAAGAAGATACCAAAATTTGGACAAAAATTGTCCATCTCCCGTAAATACTCGCAAACCTTTCGAGATCGCGGGAGAGGTGTCAGTAAAGAGGAAGGATTTGGCACTATTTGGAAGCGACTCCGTGGTGTAATCGATAGCATACCGCGCATGTCACGCGGAAGACCCGGGTTCGATTCCCGACGGAGCCAAATCTTTTCTCTTCAAGAATAAATTATTTCAAATAATTTAAAAAAAAGGTGGTCACCCACAATGATGTTTAAATAAATATAAAATAATTTAAAAAATATACAAATGTCAAGAAGATGCCCAAATTTGGAAAAAAATTGTCCATCTCCAGTAAATACAAGCCAGACTTGCGAGATCGCGGGAGAGGTGTCAGAGAAGAGAAAGCATTTGGCACCGTTTGAAAGCGACTCCGTGGTGTAATGGATAGCGTACCGCGCATGTCACGCGGAAGAACCGGTTCGATCCCGGTAGAGCCAAATCTTTTCTCTTCAAAAATAAATTATTTAAAATAATTTAAAAAATAGGTGGTCACCCACAATGATGGTTAAATTAATATTAAATAATTTAAAAAATTGACGAATGTCAAGAAGATGGCCAAAATTGGACAAAAGTTTTCCATCTCCCGTAAATACTCGCAAAACTTGCGAGCTCGCGGTAGAGGTGTCAGAGAAGAGGTAGGATTTGGCACCGTTTGGAAGGGACTCCGTGGTGTAATGGATAGCATACCGTGCATGTCACGCGGAAGACCTAGGTTCGATTTCCGGCGGAGCCAAATCTTTTCTCTTCAAAAATAAATTATTTAAAATAATTTAAAAAATAGGCGGTCACCCACAATGATGGTTAAATTAATATATAATAATTTTAAAAATTGATGAATGTCAAGAAGATGCCCAAAATTGGAGAAAAATTGTCCATCTCCCGTAAATACTCGCAAAACTTCCGAGATCGTGGGAGAGGTGGCAGCGAAGAGGAAGGATTTGGCACCGTTTGGAAGGGACTCCATGGTGTAATGGATAGCATACCGCGCATGTCACATGGAAGTCCTGGGTTCGATTTCCGGCGGAGCCAAATCTTTTCTCTTCAAAAATAAATTATTTAAAATAATTTAAAAAATAGGTGGTCACCCACAATGATGATTAAATTAATATTAAATAATTTAAAAAATTGACGAAAATCAAGAAGATGCCCAAAATTGGACAAAAATTGTCCATCTCCCGTAAATACTCGAAAAACTTGCGAGATCGTGGGAGAGGTGGCAGCAAAGAGGAAGGATTTGGCACCGTTTGGAAGCGACTCCGTGGTGTAATGGATAGCATACCGCGCATGTCACGCGGAAGACCCGGGTTCGATTCCCGGCGGAGCCAAATCTTTTCTCTTCAAAAATAAATTATTTATAATAATTTAAAAAATAGGTGGTCACCCACAATGATGGTTAAATTAATATAAAATAATTTAAAAAATTGACGAATGTCAAGAAGATGCCCAAAATTGGACAAAAATTGTCCATCTCTCGTTAATACTCGAAAAACTTGCGAGATCGTGGGAGAGGTGGCAGCAAAGAGGAAGGATTTGGCACCGTTTGGAAGCGACTCCGTGATGTAATGGATAGCATACCGCGCATGTCACGCGGAAGACCTGGGTTCGATTCCCGGCGGAGCCAAATCTTTTCTCTTCAAAAAGAAATTATTTATAATAATTTAAAAAATAGGTGGTCACCCACAATGATGGTCAAATTAATATAAAATAATTTTAAAAATTGACGAATGGCAAGAAGATGCCCAAAATTGGACAAAAATAGTCCATCTCCCGTAAATACTCGCAAAACTTGCGAGATCGTGGGAGAGGTGTCATTGAAGAGGAAGGATTTGGCACCGTTTGGAAGCGACTCCGTGGTGTAATGGATAGCATACCGCGCATGTCACGCGGAAGACCTGGGTTCTATCCCCGGCGGAGCCTAATCTTTTCTCTTCAAGAATAAATTATTTAAAATAATTTAAAAAATAGGTGGTCACCCACAATTATGTTTAAATATATATAAAATAATTTAAAAAATATACGAATGTCAAGAAAATTCCCAAAATTGAAAAAAAAAATTAACCATCTCCAGTAAATACTCGCAAAACTTGCGAGATCGTGGGAGAGGTGGCAGCAAAGAGGAAGGATTTGGCACCGTTTGAAAGAGACTCCGTGGTGTAATGGATAGCATACCGCGAATGTCACGCGGAAGACCCGGGTTCGATTCCCGGCGGAGCCAAATCTTTTCTCTTCAAAATTGAATTATTCAAAATAATTTAAAAAATAGGTGGTCACCCACAATGATGATTAAATTAATATTAAGTAATTTAAAAAATTGACGAAAGTCAAGAAGATACCAAAATTTGGACAAAAATTGTCCATCTCCCGTAAATACTCGCAAACCTTTCGAGATCGCGGGAGAGGTGTCAGTAAAGAGGAAGGATTTGGCACTATTTGGAAGCGACTCCGTGGTGTAATCGATAGCATACCGCGCATGTCACGCGGAAGACCCGGGTTCGATTCCCGACGGAGCCAAATCTTTTCTCTTCAAGAATAAATTATTTCAAATAATTTAAAAAATAGGTGGTCACACACAATGATGTTTAAATAAATATAAAATAATTTAAAAAATATACGAATGTCAAGAAAATGCCCAAAATTAAAAAAAAAATTATCCATCTCCAGTAAATACTCCCAAAACTTGCGAGATCGTGGGAAAGGTGTCAGTGAAGAGGAAGGATTTGGCACCCTTTGAAAGCGACTCCGTGGTGTAATGGATAGCATACCGCGCATGTCACGCGGAAGACCCGGGCTTGATTCCCGGCGGAGCCAAATCTTTTCTCTTCAAAAATAAATTATTTAAAATAATTTAAAAAATTAGGTGGTCACCAACAATGATAGTTAAATTAATATAAAATAATTTTAAAAATTCACGAATGGCAAGAAGATGCCAAAAATTGGACAAAAATTGTCCATCTCCCGTAAATACTCGCAAACCTTTCGAGATCGCGGGAGAGGTGTCAGTAAAGAGGAAGGATTTGGCACTATTTGGAAGCGACTCCGTGGTGTAATCGATAGCATACGGCGCATGTCACGCGGAAGACCCGGGTTCGATTCCCGACGGAGCCAAATAGTTTCTCTTCAATAATACATTATTTAAAATAATTTAAAAAATAGGTAGTCACCCACAATGATAGTTAAATTAATATAAAATAATTTAAAAAATTGACGAATGTCAAAAAGATGCCCAAAATTGGACAAAAATTGTCCATCTCCCGTAAATACACACAAAACTTGCGAGATCGTGGGAAAGGTGTCAGTGAAGAGGGAGGATTTGGCACCGTTTGAAAGCGACTCCGTGGTGTAATGGATAGCATACCGCGCATGTCACGCGGAACACCCGGGTTCGATTCCCGACGGAGCCAAATAGTTTCTCTTCAAAAATAAATTATTTAAAATAATTTAAAAAATAGGTAGTCACCCACAATGATGGATAAATTAATATAAAATAGTTTAAAAAATTGACGAATGTCAAAAAGATGCCCAAAATTGGACAAAAATTGTCCATCTCCCGTAAATACACGCAATACTTGCGAGATCGCGGGAGAGGTGTCAGTGAAGAGGAAGGATTTGGCAGCGTTTGGAAGCGACTCCGTGGTGTAATGGATAGCATACCGCGCATGTCACTCGGATGACCTGGGTTCTATCCCCGGCGGAGCCAAATCTTTTCTCTTTAAAAATAAATTATTTAAAATAATTTAAAAAATAAGTGGTCACCCACAATGATGTTTAAATAAATATAAAATAATTTAAAAATATACGAATGTCAAGAAGATGCCCAAAATTGAAAAAAAATTGTCCATCTCCCGTCAATACTCGCAAAACTTGCGAGATCGCGGGAGAGGTGTCGGAGAAGAGAAAGGATTTGGCACCGTTTGAAAGAGACTCCGTGGTGTAATGGATAGCATACCGCGAATGTCACGCGGAAGACCCGGGTTCGATTCCCGGCGGAGCCAAATCTTTTCTCTTCAAAATTGAATTATTCAAAATAATTTAAAAAATAGGTGGTCACCCACAATGATAGTTAAATTAATATAAAATAATTTAAAAAATTGACGAAAGTCAAGAAGATGCCCAAAATTGGACAAAAATTGTCCATCTCCCGTAAATACTCGCAAAACTTGCGAGATCGCGGTAGAGGTGTCGGAGAAGAGAAAGGATTTAGCACCGTTTGAAAGAGACTCCATGGTGTAATGGATAGCATAGCGCGAATGTCACGCGGAAGACCCGGGTTCGATTCCCGGCGGAGCCAAATCTTTTCTCTTCAAGAATAAATTATTTAAAATAATTTAAAAAATAGGTGGTCACCCACAATTATGTTTAAATAAATATAAAATAATTTAAAATATATACGAATGTCAAGAAAATGCCCAAAATTGAAAAAAAAATTATCCATCTCCAGTAAATACTCCCAAAACTTGCGAGATCGTGGGAAAGGTGTCAGTGAAGAGGAAGGATTTGGCACCCTTTGAAAGCGACTCCGTGGTGTAATGGATAGCATACCGCGCATGTCACGCGGAAGACCCGGGCTTGATTCCCGGCGGAGCCAAATCTTTTCTCTTCAAAAATAAATTATTTAAAATAATTTAAAAAATTAGGTGGTCACCAACAATGATAGTTAAATTAATATAAAATAATTTTAAAAATTGACGAATGGCAAGAATATGCCAAAAATTGGACAAAAATTGTCCATCTCCCGTAAATACTCGCAAACCTTTCGAGATCGCGGGAGAGGTGTCAGTAAAGAGGAAGGATTTGGCACTATTTGGAAGCGACTCCGTGGTGTAATCGATAGCATACGGCGCATGTCACGCGGAAGACCCGGGTTCGATTCCCGACGGAGCCAAATAGTTTCTCTTCAATAATACATTATTTAAAATAATTTAAAAAATAGGTAGTCACCCACAATGATAGTTAAATTAATATAAAATAATTTAAAAAATTGACGAATGTCAAAAAGATGCCCAAAATTGGACAAAAATTGTCCATCTCCCGTAAATACACACAAAACTTGCGAGATCGTGGGAAAGGTGTCAGTGAAGAGGGAGGATTTGGCACCGTTTGAAAGCGACTCCGTGGTGTAATGGATAGCATACCGCGCATGTCACGCGGAAGACCCGGGTTCGATTCCCGGCGGAGCCAAATCTTTTCTCTTCAAAATTGAATTATTCAAAATAATTTAAAAAATTGGTGGTCACCCACAATGATAGTTAAATTAATATAAAATAATTTAAAAAATTGACGAAAGTCA
Source organism: Aelia acuminata (assembly GCA_911387785.2). Lineage (NCBI taxonomy): Eukaryota > Metazoa > Arthropoda > Insecta > Hemiptera > Pentatomidae > Aelia > Aelia acuminata. Next base: position 86,742,347 of record OU426980.1, on the reverse strand, counting down.
AGAAGATGCCCAAAATTGGACAAAAATTGTCCATCTCCCGTAAATACTCGCAAAACTTGCGAGATCGCGGTAGAGGTGTCGGAGAAGAGAAAGGATTTAGCACCGTTTGAAAGAGACTCCGTGGTGTAATGGATAGCATAGCGCGAATGTCACGCGGAAGACCCGGGTTCGATTCCCGGCGGAGCCAAATCTTTTCTCTTCAAAATTGAATTATTCAAAATAATTTAAAAAATAGGTGGTCAACCACAATGATGATTAAATTAATATTAAATAATTTAAAAGTTGACGAATGTCAAGAAGATGCCCAAAATTGGACAAAAATTGTCCATCTCCCGTAAATACTCGCAAAACTTGCGAGATCGTGGGAAAGGTGTCAGTGAAGAGGAAGGATTTGGCACCGTTTGAAAGCGACTCCGTGGTGTAATGGATAGCATACCGCGCATGTCACGCGGAAGACCCGGGCTTGATTCCCGGCGGAGCCAAATCTTTTTTCTTCAAAAATAAATTATTTAAAATAATTTAAAAAATTAGGTGGTCACCAACAATGATAGTTAAATTAATATAAAATAATTTTAAAAATTGACGAATGGCAAGAAGATGCCAAAAATTGGACAAAAATTGTCCATCTACCGTAAATACTCGCAAACCTTTCGAGATCGCGGGAGAGGTGTCAGTAAAGAGGAAGGATTTGGCACTATTTGGAAGCGACTCCGTGGCGTAATCGATAGCATACCGCGCATGTCACGCGGAAGACCCGGGTTCGATTCCCGACGGAGCCAAATCTTTTCTCTTCAAGAATAAATTATTTCAAATAATTTAAAAAATAGGTGGTCACCCACAATGATATTTAAATAAATATAAAATAATTTAAAAAATATACGAATGTTAAGAAGATGCCCAAAATTGAAAAAAAGATTATCCATCTCCAGTAAATACTCCCAAAACTTGCGAGATCGTGGGAAAGGTGTCAGTGAAGAGGAAGGATTTGGCACCCTTTGAAAGCGACTCCGTGGTGTAATGGATAGCATACCGCGCATGTCACGCGGAAGACCCGGGCTTGATTCCCGGCGGAGCCAAATCTTTTCTCTTCAAAAATAAATTATTTAAAATAATTTAAAAAATTAGGTGGTCACCAACAATGATAGTTAAATTAATATAAAATAATTTTAAAAATTGACGAATGGCAAGAAGATGCCAAAAATTGGACAAAAATTGTCCATCTCCCGTAAATAATCGCAAACCTTTCGAGATCGTGGGAGAGGTGTCATTGAAAAGAAAGGATTTGGCACCGTTTGGAAGCGACTCCGTGGTGTAATGGATGGCATACCGCGCATGTCACGCGGAAGACCCGGGTTCAATTCCCGACGGAGCCAAATCTTTTCTCTTCAAAAATAAATTATTTAAAAAATAGGTGGTCATCCACAATGATGGTTAAATTAATATAAAATAATTTAAAAAATTGACGAATGTCAAGAAGATGTCCAAAATTGGACGAAAATTGTCCATCTCCCGTAACTGTTCGCAAAACTTGCGAGATCGCGGGAGAGGTGTCGGAGAAGAGAAAGGATTTGGCACCGTTTGAAAGAGACTCCGTGGTGTAATGGATAGCATACCGCGAATGTCACGCGGAAGACCCGGGTTCGATTCCCGGCGGAGCCAAATCTTTTCTCTTCAAAAATAAATTATTTAAAAAATAGGTGGTCACCCACAATGATGGTTAAATTAATATAAAATATTCTAAAAATTGACGAATGTCAAGAAGATGCCCAAAATTGGACAAAAATTGTCCATCTCCCGTAAATACTCGCAAAACTTGCGAGATCGCGGGAGAGGTGTCCGTAAAGAGGAAGGATTTGGCACCGTTTGGAAGCGACTCCGTGGTGTAATGGATACCATACCGCGCATGTCACGGGAAGACCCGGGTTCGATTCCCGACGGAGCCAAATCTTTTCTCTTCAATAATAAATTATTTAAAATAATTTAAAAAATAGGTGGTCACCCACAATGATGTTTAAATAAATATAAAATAATTTAAAAAATATACAAATGTCAAGAAGATGCCAAAAATTGGACGAAAATTGTCCATCTCCCGTAACTGTTCGCAAAACTTGCGAGATCGTGGGAGAGGTGTCATTGAAGACGAAGGATTTGCCACCGTTTGAAAGCAACTCCGTGGTGTAATGGATGGCATACCGCGCATTTCACGCGGAAGACCCGGGCTTGATTCCCGGCGGAGCCAAATCTTTTCTCTTCAAAAATAAATTATTTAAAATAACTTAAAAAATAGGTGGTCACCCACAATGACTGTTAAAATAGTATTAAATAATTTAAAAAATTGACGAATGTCAAGAAGATGGCCAAAATTGGACGAAAATTGTCCATCTCCAGTAAATACTCGCAAAACTTGCGAGATCGTGGGAGAGGTGTCATTGAAGAGAAAGGATTTGCCACCGTTTGAAAGCAACTCCGTGGTGTAATGGATGGCATACCGCGCATGTCACGTGGAAGACCCGGGTTCGATTCCCGGCGGAGCCAAATCTTTTCTCTTCAAAAATAAATTATTTAAAATAATTTAAAAAATAGGTGGTCACCCAAAATGATGGTTAGATTAATATAAAATAATTTTAAAAATTGACGAATGTGAAGAAGATGACCAAAATTGGACAAAGATATTCTATCTCCGGTAAATACTCGCAAACCTTGCGAGATCGTGGGAGAGGTGTCATTGAAAAGAAAGGATTTGGCACCGTTTGGAAGCGACTCCGTGGTGTAATGGATGGCATACCGCGCATGTCACGCGGAAGACCCGGGTTCAATTCCCGACGGAGCCAAATCTTTTCTCTTCAAAAATAAATTATTTAAAAAATAGGTGGTCACCCACAATGATGGTTAAATAAATATAAAATAATTTAAAAAATTGACGAATGTCAAGAAGATGCCCAAAATTGGACGAAAATTGTCCATCTCCCGTAACTGTTCGCAAAACTTGCGAGATCGTGGGAGAGGTGTCATTGAAGACGAAGGATTTGGCACCGTTTTGAAGGGACTCCGTCGTGTAATGGATGGCATACCGCGCATTTCACGCGGAAGACCCGGGTTCGATTCCCGGCGGAGCCAAATCTTTTCTCTTCAAAAATAAATTATTTAAAATAATTTAAAAAATAGGTGGTCACCCACAATGATGGTTAAATTAATATTAAATAATTTAAAAATTGACGAATGTCAAGAAGATGGCCAAAATTGGAAAAAAATAGTCCATCTCCCGTAAATATTCGCAAAACTTGCGAGATCGCGGTAGAGGTGTCAAAGAAGAGGAAGTATTTGGCACCGTTTGGAAGGGACTCCGTGGTGTAATGGATGGCATACCGCGCATGTGACGCGGAAGACCCGGGTTCGATTCCCGGCGGAGCCAAATGTTTTCTCTTCAAAAATAAATTATTTAAAATAATTTAAAAAATGGGTGGTCAGACACAATGATGGTTAAATTAATATTAAATAATTTAAAAAATTGACGAATGTAAAGAAGATGACCAATATTGGACAAAGATTGTCTATCTCTGGTAAATACTCTCAAACCTTGCGAGATCGTGGGAGAGGTGGCAGCGAAGACGAAGGATTTGGCACCGTTTTGAAGGGACTCCGTGGTGTAATGGATGGCATACCGCGCATTTCACGCGGAAGACCCGGGTTCGATTCCCGGCGGAGCCAAATCTTTTCTCTTCAAAAATAAATTATTTAAAACAATTTAAAAGATAGGTGATCACCCACAATGATGGTTAAATTAATATTAAATAATTTAAAAAATTGACGAATGTCAAGAAGATGGCCAAAATTGGAAAAAAATAGTCCATCTCCCGTAAATATTCGCAAAACTTGCGAGATCGCGGTAGAGGTGTCAGAGAAGAGGAAGTATTTGGCACCGTTTGGAAGGGACTCCGTGGTGTAATGGATGGCATACCGCGCATGTCACGCGGAAGACCCGGTTTCGATTCCCGGCGGAGCCAAATCTTTTCTCTTTAAAAATAAATTATTTAAAATAATTTAATTAATAGATGGTCACCCACAATGATGGTTAAATTAATATAAAATAATTTAAAAAATTGACGAATGGCAAGAAGATGCATAAAATTGGACAAAAATTGTCCATCTCCCGTAAATACTCGCAAAACATGCGAGATCGTGGGAGAGGTGGCAGCAAAGAGGAAGGATTTGGCACCGTTTGGAAGGGACTCCTTGGTGTAATGGATGGCATACCGCGCATTTCACGCGGAAGACCCGGGTTCGATTCCCTGCGGAGCCAAAACTTTTCTCTTCCAAAAGAAGTTATTTAAAATAATATAAAAAATAGGTGGTCACCCACAATGATAGTTAAAGTAATATAAAATAATTTCAAAAATTGACGAATGTCAAGAAGATGCCTAAAATTGGACAAAAATTGTCCATCTCCCGTAAATACTCGCAAAACTTGCGAGATCGTGGGAGAGGTGGCAGCGTAGAGGAAGGATTTGGCACCGCTTGGAAGCGACTCCGTGGTTTAATGGAGAGCATACCGCGCATGTTACGTGGAAGAACTGGGTTCGATTTCCGGCGGAGCCAAATATTTTCTCTTCAACAATAAATAATTTAAAATAATTTAAAAAATAGGTGGTCACCCACAATTATAGTTAAATTAATATAAAATAATTTAAAAAATTGAAGAATGTCAAGAAGATGCCTAAAATTGGACAAAAATTGTCCATCTCCCGTAAATACTCGCAAAACTTGCGAGATCGTGGGAGAGGTGGCAGCGAAGAGGAAGGATTTGGCACCGTTTGAAAGCGACTCCGTGGTGTAATGGATTGCATACCGCGCATGTCACGCGGAAGACCCGGTTTCAATTCCAGGCGGAGCTAAATCTTTTCTGTTCAAAAATAAATTATTTAAAATAATTTAAAAAATAGGTGGTCACCCACAATGATGGTTAAATTAATATAAAATAATTTAAAAAATTGACGAATGTCAAGAAGATGCCCAAAATTGGACAAAAAATGTCCATCTCCCGTAAATACTCGCAAAACTTGCGAGATCGTGGGAGAGGTGGCAGCGTAGAGGAAGGATTTGGCACCGTTTGGAAGCGACTCCGTGGTTTAATGGAGAGCATACCGCGCATGTTACGTGGAAGAACTGGGTTCGATTTCCGGCGGAGCCAAATCTTTTCTCTTCAACAATAAATTATTTAAAATAATTTAAAAAATAGGTGGTCACCCACAATGATAGTTAAATTAATATAAAATAATTTAAAAAATTGAGGAATGTCAAGAAGATGCCTAAAATTGGACAAAAATTGTCCATCTCCCGTAAATACTCGCAAAACTTGCGAGATCGTGGGAGAGGTGGCAGCGAAGAGGAAGGATTTGGCACCGTTTGAAAGCGACTCCGTGGTGTAATGGATTGCATACCGCGCATGTCACGCGGAAGACCCGGGTACAATTTCAGGTGGAGCTAAATCTTTTCTCTTCAAAAATAAATTATTTAAAAAATAGGTGGTCACCCACAATGATAGTTAAATTAATATAAAATATTCTAAAAATTGACGAATGTCAAGAAGATTTCCAAAATTTGACGAAAATTGTCCATCTCCCTCAAATGTTCGAAAAACTTGCGAGATCGTGGGAGAGGTGTCAGAGAAGAGGAAGGATTTGGCACCGTTTGGAAGGGACTCCGTGGTGTAATGGAGAGCATACCGCGCAAGTCACGCGGAAGACGTGGGTTCTATCCCCGGCGGATCCAAATCTTTTCTCTTCAAAAATAAATTATTTAAAATAATTAAAAAAATAGGTGGTCACCCACAATGATGTTTAAATAAATATAAAATAATTTAAAAAATATACAAATGTTAAGAAGATGCCCAAAATTGGAAAAAAATTGTCCATCTCCAGTAAATACAAAGCCAGACTTGCGAGATCGCGGGAGAGGTGTCAGAGAAGAGAAAGGATTTGGCACCGTTTGAAAGCGACTCCGTGGTGTAATGGATAGCGTACCGCGCATTTCACGCGGAAGACCCGGGTTCGATCCCGGTGGAGCCAAATCTTTTCTCTTCAAAAATAAATTATTGAGAATACTTTAAAAAATAGGTGGTCACCCACAATGATGGTTAAATTAATATTAAATAATTTAAAAAATTGACGAATGTCAAGAAGATGGCCAAAATTGGACATAAATTGTCCATCTCCCGTAAATACTCGCAAAACTTGCGAGCTCGCGGTAGAGGTGTCAGAGATGAGGAAGGATTTGGCACCGTTTGGAAGCGACTCCGTGGTGTAATGGATGGCATACCGCGCATGTCACACAGAAGACCCGGGTTCGATTCCCGACGGAGCCAAATCTTTTCTCTTCAAAAATAAATTATTTAAAAAATAGGTGGTCACCCACAATGATGGTTAAATTAATATAAAATATTCTAAAAATTGACGAATGTCAAGAAGATTTCCAAAATTTGACGAAAATTGTCCATCTCCCTCAAATGTTCGCAAAACTTGCGAGATCGTGGGAGAGGTGTCAGATAAGAGGAAGGATTTGGCACCGTTTGGAAGGGACTCCGTGGTGTAATGGAGAGCATACCGCGCAAGTCACGCGGAAGACCTGGGTTCTATCCCCGGCGGATCCAAATCTTTTCTCTTCAAAAATAAATTATTTAAAATAATTAAAAATATAGGTGGTCACCCACAATGATGTTAAAATAAATATAAAATAATTTAAAAAATATACAAATGTCAAGAATATGCCCAAAATTGGACCAAAATTGTCCATCTCCCGTAAATACTCACAGAACTTGCGAGATCGTGGGAGAGGTGTCAGTGAAGAGGAAGGATTTGCACCGTTTGGAAGCGACTTCGTGGTGTAATGGATAGCATACCGCGCATGTCACGCGGTAGACCCGGGTTCGATTCCCGACGGAGCCAAATCTTTTCTCTTCAAAAATAAATCATTTATAATAATTTAAAAGATAGGTGATCACCCACAATGATGGTTAAATTAATATTAAATAATTTAAAAAATTGAAGAATGTCAAGAAGATGCCTAAAATTGGACAAAAATTGTCCATCTCCCGTAAATACTCGCAAAACTTGCGAGATCGTGGGAGAGGTGGCAGCGAAGAGGAAGGATTTGGCACCGTTTGAAAGCGACTCCGTGGTGTAATGGATTGCATACCGCGCATGTCACGCGGAAGACCCGGTTTCAATTCCAGGCGGAGCTAAATCTTTTCTGTTCAAAAATAAATTATTTAAAATAATTTAAAAAATAGGTGGTCACCCACAATGATGGTTAAATTAATATAAAATAATTTAAAAAATTGACGAATGTCAAGAAGATGCCTAAAATTGGACAAAAATTGTCCATCTCCCGTAAATACTCGCAAAACTTGCGAGATCGTGGGAGAGGTGGCAGCGAAGAGGAAGGATTTGGCACCGTTTGAAAGCGACTCCGTGGTGTAATGGATTGCATACCGCGCATGTCACGCGGAAGACCCGGGTACAATTTCAGGCGGAGCTAAATCTTTTCTGTTCAAAAATAAATTATTTAAAATAATTTAAAAAATTGACGAATGTCCATATGCCCAAAATTGGACAAAAAAAGTCCATCTCCCGTAAATACTCGCAAACCTTGCGAGATCGTGGGAGAGGTGTCAGTGAAGAGGAAGGATTTGGCACCGTTTGGAAGCGACTCCGTGGTGTAATAGATAGCATACCGCGCATGTCACGCGGAAGACCTGGGTTCGATTCCCGGGGGAGCCAAATCTTTTCTCCTCAAAAATAAATTATTTAAAATAATTAAAAAAATAGGTGGTCACCCACAATGATGTTTAAATTAATATAAAATAATTTAAAAAATTGACGAATGTCAAGAAGATGAACATAATTTGACAAAAATTGTCCATCTCCCGTAAATACTCGCAAACCTTGCGAGATCGTGGGAGATGTGGCAGCGAAGAGGAAGGATTTGGCACCGTTTGGAAGCGACTCCGTGGTGTAATGGATAGCATACCGCGCATGTTACGCGGAAGACACTGGTTCGATTCCCGGCAGAGCCAAATCTTTTCTCTTCAAAAATAAATTATTTAAAATAATTTAAAAAATAGGTAGTCTTCCACAATGATGGTTAAATTAATATAAAATAATTTAAAAAATTGACGAATGTCAAGAAGATGCCCAAAATTGTACAAAAATTGTCCATCTCCCGTAAATACTCGCAAAACTTGCGAGATCGTGGGAGAGGTGTCAGTGAAGAGGAAGGATTTGGCACCGTTTGGAAGTGACTCCGTGGTGTAATGGATAGCATACCGCGCATGTCATGCGGAAGACCTGGGTTCGATTCCCGCCGGAGCCAAATCTTTTCTCTTCAAAAATAAATTATTTAAAAGAAATATAATATTATTGAATTAAATCCCTGGTGAGAAAATCTTCTCTCGGTGAGCCGTGCTTATTCTAATTATAGTAATGCTAGAATGCATTATTAGATTCTAGTAATGGCTCGTTGGAAGCCATGACGTACGTAAAGTAATTCTATTATATACTTTTGAAAATAGAAATAATCAGTTCCCCCCACGGTTTTATTTAGAATAATGAATTTTCTAGATTTCTCGTACGCAGTTATCAATCGAGACGGAGTGGGAACTAGTCAACTGAATTATCAATTGCGTGTAAATACACGTGACCAAAAACATGATGCTGAGGCACTGAAATCATATAAGATATTTCGAGACATATTAATAATAAAATAATGGTATATATAATTTAGTAATGAGAATATGACAAATGCTATTTTGTCTCTACGAAGTATTTCGTAAGTAAATGTATGATTTTTGCCTGCACGTACTATTAGCCATTTTTATAGTGCCATAGTTTAAAAAAAAAATCTAAACCTAAGCTTTTGTTTCTGATTTCGTAACATAGAGGAGTTTACATAATTTCATATTTCGAATCACAGGAAGGAGCACCTCTACAATTAGAAACAAGCTACATTATATATATAATGGGTGTCCCAGACCTAGTGTAAAAATCTGGTGCTAATGAGTTACCCGAAACCGAACCTCTAAGTGAAAAGTAATTAAAGTTCAAAATTGTACAGGGTGGGGATCTTGTCAACAAGAACTTTCATCTTCACACTTATGATCTTGCTGTTTCATTTTATTTCTTCTCATTTGTAAAAATTAATTAAACGTGTCTCAGCAAATTTTATGTCAGCATACGGATTGGTATTCGACTTGAAATTACGTGATGTAATTTTTAATGTTATTTTAAATTAATACTGATTGTTTATATAAAATTTACTATATTTTAAGCATTGATAGTTTATACTTTACTGGAAGACTTTTTTTAATTTCTTTTTTACTATATTATAAATTTGGAATAATAAAAGACCAAAAAGAAATTATATTTTAAATATCTATTTTACTTCAATTGATAAATTTCCTATCTATCTATAATATCTATAAACACTAAAACTAAATAGAATAAAAAAACATTTCCTGGCGTCCCCTTATCCTGATTACCCGAATCCTTGAATTTTTTATATTGAAAAAATTCTTTCCTTATCTAGTTTATACAACTCTTCATTAAATATAAGAACTTAGAGCACATTAATTTAAGAAGCATTACTATATTCTTATATTCACTAAATGTGGAAACATGATTTTTATTTTAATGATAAAAATGATACATATATCTTTTAAACTAGCATAATCTTGGAATATTGACTAATAAATTATCTCAGATAGTTTGTGAACCACGCCCACAATGTATAGAATCTTAGATAAAAGATATATTTTATCAGTCTTTAATAACCCGGACCTTTGGCATCGATATTCATAAACATCTTACATAATTGCGTAATCAGGGAAGAGTTTGAACAAATAAATATTAGAAAAAAAATTCAAATTAATATTACCATAAATGATTTTAGATTCTACCGTAACCATTTCTTGATGAAATACCGTAATTTAGATGATGGAAGATGTGCCAATGAAGATTTCTTTGCAATGAATCGAACCCTTGCTTCTTTTTGATAAAATTATATAGAAATCGCTGACATTAGTTAACTTGTATGTTTTGTTATATACCTGCCGTTTTCAATGTGAGTACCACAAACATATTTCTGGCGGTTCCGAGATATATTATTTACCATTTAAGGTCGTAATTTTAAAATTGATCAAAAGGCATTCTGAAAATTCAAAAATACATGTTTATTGATAAACAATTAACAAATAAATTGAGCAAAGAATTATATAAACTTTATGTAAGAATTATTTCATTCATTTATGTATCTATGCTTAAAAACCATATCACCGTCTGTCGATAAGTCTGGCTATTTTTTTGTTTTATTTCAGAAGGAATAGAGTCAGTTCTTGAAGGAAATAAAATATTGTAAATCTAATAATATCAACGAACTAGTTTAAAATTGAGTACAGATTTTTTGTCACCGCTTTAAGGATAGAATTTTCTTTAGTTTGAAAAAGGTTGCGGAGCAAATAAAATTTAAGATCTGATGTATTATAATTCAGATTGCTTAAGCAATCAATAAAAATATACTAAAATATTTCTTATGCTCCTTATTTCATTGGAAAAAACGAGAATGACGTTTAAAATAACGACTAATTACAAAGCAATGAGGGCGGAGGCTTGGCCTATACACAACCTTTATCGAAGGCTCACCCCAGTCGCTTGACGTAAGCTTTTATCATGAATTCCTGTTTTTATCTCGGTAAACGGAGCAAACATCAATCATTACTGATAACAATTAAAAATCAAACCCAAATAGCTTTGATTATGTAAAACAAATCCGAGCCAAGAGGAATATTACTTCTTTAGGTGATAAAGGCTTTCCATAACTTCTGATATGTGACAAACTGATGCTATTATTATCCAATGTGTTGTATAAACGCCTTGTCAGTATCTTGTATCGTTATGAGATATATTTTAGAAACTTATGTAATTTGTGTTATTTAATTTATATAATTCATATTATGTTAGTGTCGATCCGATTTCTTATATAATGAAATAATTCAAGAAGAATGTTCTGTCTCTGAAAAGGAAGATACCTAATGATATCACCATTATTTGGTATTAAGCTTTCGAGTAAAACAGACGGTGGATGGAAAATATTGATCCATTGATCTTTTAAATTTATATTGTTATTTTCGTCTCAATAATTGTTCAAAGTTTATCAGGACTTTTCAATTTCAAGAAAAGTAATAAAGTAAAAAAGTCGGTTGTAAAAGAAAAGTTATTATTTTAAAGCTGGCAATAAATAATAAATCTATTCTTGATCATCTAACAATAAAGAAAAAATTATAGATTTATAACAACTAAGATTTTAATGAAATGTCAGCATACCCGAGCAAATGTATGCAGGGATATGGATTTTTTAGGGGAGCACATGTTTTTCTGGATAATTAATTTTTTTAAGGGGGAGAACTTTTGAATTAAGGAATGAGGGAAAACGTGGAACAGATCGCAGTATTAATTTTAAGTATTTTATTACAGCTTAATTCTTCTAGGGCATCTTTTGTAAGAAGAAGTGAGCTATAAAACTTTCGGTGGGGGGGGGGGGGGGGGTTGTGCCATCATCAGGGGAGATGGGCACCTCTGGATCAAGGTTAGTCCAGATCAAAATCCCAAAACAAATGATCGCGAAGAGTCTGCAGCTGAAGGTTTTAGCGGAACAGATTTATCAGCACTCGACAGTTTTAATGTTATTACGAAGTCTGATACTGGACTTAGTAGAGCTGATAATATATCAGATGATATCATGCATTGATCTGCTTGTTCTATGCAATCCTAAATTATCCTTTCTCGTTATACCTGAACCCCTCTCGGGTTCTAATAACCCCATGTTATTTTTTAAATTATGTATTTAAGCAGAAAAAAAAAAGGCTTTACCCGCCATCAGACTAAACAATAGCAACATCATTAAATCATTGAATGAAGGTTAATAAGAAGAGTAAACTTTAACTCTTATAGATTTTGGTCACTAATATTTGTTTGTTTAAGTAACCCAATAATGATATCATAGATCAATAGGTGTTGATCTCCTCCAATGACTGGAGGAGGTGTTGGTCTTTATGTTCATGATAGTCTGAGGGTAAAAATTTTTCTAAGATCCCCTTCCTCCGAAAGTCCTCATTTAGAATATCTTCTAAATGAAATTTAGAATATCTTCTAAATGAAATTTAGAATATCTTCTAAATGAAATTTAGAATATCTTCTAAATGAAATTTAGAATATCTTCTAAATGAAATTTAGAATATCTTCTAAATGAAATTTAGAATATCTTCTAAATGAAATTTAGAATATCTTCTAAATGAAATTTAGAATATCTTCTAAATGAAATTTAGAATATCTTCTAAATGAAATTTAGAATATCTTCTAAATGAAATTTAGAATATCTTCTAAATGAAATTTAGAATATCTTCTAAATGAAATTTAGAATATCTTCTAAATGAAATTTAGAATATCTTCTAAATGAAATTTAGAATATTCTTCTTTTCCCTTCTTTACATAATAGTTTAGCGCCCTCCCCATGTCATCGCTGGTGATTTTAACAAACTTGCTCTTTGATTCTCCTGACAGATCTAACCTTACAGTCCTCATCCATTCACTCGACCTTTTCATAACACCAACCAACCCACCAAACCCAGTTTACCAGTACCTGGGCAGCACTTTTTATAATACATTCCTCTCTTAACCTGTTGTCTTCACAGCATCCATTATCTTTTCTATCTAGTCAGGACCTCATAAAAATCTCCTGTATTATCCCAACACCTAAAATCAGTCCTAACAAAATCTCCTGGCGGAACCTTGAATCATTAACCACTGAAAAAGTAAATCCTTTTTTCGACCCACTTTCCCATTCCCTAGATTCTATTTATTCGCCATCCTCCATTGATGAAATGGTGGAGAATGTCTCTCATTTAATATTTCCATCTTCCTTAATCAACATGCTCCCCTCAAAGCCTTAACTTATAAACGTCCTGCCGCTCCTTGGATAAATCCTGAAATCAGAGAGTTAATGAGGAGAAGGGGTGCTGAAGATTACTTTCTCTTCAAATACCTACGCAATCTCACCCAATCATTCTTACAGCGAACATTGTTGCCGATAGGGACAAAACCCTAAAAAATGAAGGTGCTCCAACCGGACCTTTGGAGATATTTTTTGACACCTAAATACCTCTAGAGGAAGGATCCAAAACAATTTTTCAGATTGATCTTCATTTAACCTTTGAAAACAAAGTAATTTTGGGCATCTTGTAGGAATGACAAATCACATTTGTTAAGGTCCTATTTCGAAGTGATCGTAGTAAAGCCCAAATTTGTCCGAGGCCGTAATTTTTCGAAAATATCTTATTTAGACATGATGAAAAAAAGGTATTTAATTCTAGATCTCAAAGAAAAAAAGTTTAGGGTGGATGGAAAAGAGAATCAGGTGATCATTTTGTCAATTTGCTGCAAAAAACAAATTTGCTGAGACATGTCATAAGTGTAATATTTAATGGAATTTTTTGATGTTAGCTCAGTCGACCTCCGTCTTCTGGTTGATATTAAATCAATCCAGAGGTATCACTGAAGGTATTCCAAAAGATTTCAGAAAACGTCCATATTGTCGGATGAGATCATTTCATAGTTAGGTATGCGTGAGTGGGAGTGCTGTTTGTTTATGTCTCCCCTCTTCTAAGTGCAATGTTTTCAATAGTTAATAGTCTATTCAACCAAGGTCAATACATGTGAACAATTGTTTATTTGCCTCATATTTCAGTTTTCTTGCAATGAAGAGAGTGAAATATTTATTTAATCTATGCATTCTTAATAATTATTTATTTAAAATTAATCATGTATAACTACGTCATTTCCTACCGCGATGTATGTGATATACTAATAAATAAGAATTGGTCTCTAGAGCAGGCCTTACCAGCATTTATTCCAGGGGTGGAAGGTGAACCTTTATTTACAATATTTCTAAAATACAAAAAAGCCTTGTTGGACATTTTAATAAACGTTTAAGGAAGTGTCGTACAATGAGGACGTTTTTTTAAGAAAACACAGTAAATGGTGGGTTGCGAGAACGACCGTGAGCCTGATTCTAGAAATTTGGGGGGGGGGGGGGGGAGACCAACCAAAGATTTTTCTGAATGTAATAGGAAATCTCGAAGAGCAACGAACGAGGATGTATTCAATTTCATGTTGGTGTCATCTGACCCATACATCAGTCAGTTGCGGCCTAATTTGGAAAAAAAGAAAATACCTCCGGTTGAAGACCGGTCTACAATTGTATTGTTTATGTTGGAAAAAGACTATTATTTTCATTTTCGTAGTTTTATTTTTGTAAAAATTTATATCATGTTAGTTCGATATTTTTGTATATACATACATATATACTTTAGTTCAAATTCTGTTGGTTCCTATAATATTTATTTTTATATTAAACCAAAAAGTGTTCATTTTATTAATTTATTACAATCCAAGTAAAATCAAAAACCTATTTCTAAAAATACGTATTTTTTTTACCCTGTAACCCTTAAAATGAAATATCACAGCTTTGAAAGTGGCATAAATCGATTCAGCGACCCAAAAAACCATGGAATGGATATATTTAATTGTCATCTGTGACCGGTTAAGGGTTTTGTCCCAAAATTGGTCATTTTGAAACACTGTGCGCCGCACTGTATTAATAAAATGAACACTTTTTGGTTGAATATAAAAATAAATACTATAGGAACCAACAGAATTTCAGCTAAAATTAAGTATATATATATATATATATATATATATATATATATACATAAACATCGAACTAACATGATATAAATATTCAAAAAAAGTAAAACTTTTCCAACATAAACAAAACAATTGTATACCGGTTTCGGTTGTTACATCATCTTCAGTACAATATAAGATTAATATTTATATAAATCATTCATTTATATACATATTAATGAAACCATATTAATCTTCTAAAATTAAAGCAGTCGCGTCAAAATCTAGAGGTATTTCCTTTTTTTCCAAATTAGGTCTCAAGTAACTGATGTGTGGGTCAGATGGCAGCACCAACGTAAAATTTAATAAATTTATTTTTTGAAGAGAAAAGATTTGGCTCCGCCGGAAGTCGAACCCGGGTCTCCCGCGTTACATGCGCGGATGCTAACCACTGCACCACAGAGCTCGGCTCAAGGCAGAGCAAATCCTTCCTCTTCACTTCACCTACTCCCCCTATCTTACAATTTTTGCGAGTAGTAGCGGGAGGTGGACAAATTTTGTCCAATAAATTGAGCCGAGCTCTGTGGTGCAGTGGTTAGCATCCGCGCATGTAATGCGGGAGACCCGGGTTCGACTCCCGGCGGAGCCAAATCTTTTCTCTTCAAAAAATAAATTATTTAAAAATAATTTAAAATGGTGGTCACCCACAAATTAAGATTAGATTAATATAAAATTTAATACATTCTGGTTCTTTGCTCTTCGAGATTTCCTACTACATTTAGAAAAATCTTTGGTTGGTCTCCCCCTACAAATTTCTAGAACCAGGCTCGGTTCGCAACTTGGTCGGTCTCGCAACCCATCGGCACAAACAGCACGATAAAGTTGTTTCCCAACCATTTATTGTTTTTTTTTTTTTTAAACGTCCTTATGGTATGGCGCTTCCTTAAATCGTTTATTAAAATGTCTAACAAATCTTTTTTTTATTTCCGAAATAATTGTAAATAAAGGCTCACCTTCCACATTTGGAATTAATGCTGATATCGCCTGCTCGAGCGACGAATTCTTATTCATCAGTATATCATATACATCGCGGTAGGAAATGACGTATTTATCCATACTAAATTTTAAATAAATTATTATAATGAATAGATTGAATACATATTTCACTCTCTTCGTTGAAAGAAAACTGAAAACTGAGGCAAATAAACAATTGTTGACATATTGACAAATCCATGTTTGAATAAAAGCGTATTAGCGATTGAAAACATTACACCTGGAAGAGGGGACACATAAACAAACAGCACTCCCGTTCACGCATTCCTAACTATGAAATGATCTCATCCAACAATTCGGACATTTTCGGATCTGAAATCTTCTGGAATATCTTCAGTGATACCTCTGGATTGATTTAATATCAACCAGAAGACGGAGGTCGACGGAGCTAACATTGAAATAGACCAATAACCATATCACTTATGACATGTCTCAAGAGATCACCCGATTCTCTTTTTCTTCCACCATTCAAACCTTTTTTTTTTTTTTTTAATCTAGGATTAAATACCCTTTTTTCAGGATATCTAAATAAGATATGTTCGAACATTACGGCCTCGCACAAATTTGGGCTTTCCTAAGATCACTTCGAAATAGGACGTTAACAAAAGTGTTTTCGTGTCATTCCTACAAGATGCTCAAAACTGCCTTATTTTCAAAGGTTGAATGAATTTTAATCTAAGAAATTGGTATGGATCCTTACTCTAGTGGTATTTAGGTTTAAAAAAATATCTCTAAAGTTCCGGTTGGAGCACTTTCACTTTTTAGGGTTTTGTCCCTATCCGCACCATTGTGCGGTGTGCCAAGGCATAGTTTTCCCATACCTCCATATTACAAGCCTACGATCCTTAGTCCAAACGGAAAATCCTAAAAAACTATTAGTTGTCAAATCCAAATCCTGTAGACACTATCGTCTCGATCCAGATGAATTAAAGTTCTATTCCGCAAACTCTCCATCTATTCCTCACTCCTACTCATATTCGTTCACACAAAACTTCAACCCTGATAACTTTTACTTCCTGAATATTTCACCTGATGACAAGTCCTCAGGTGAAATATTCAGAAGAAGTAGCAAGTTCTCCTCTGTCCTTAAATCTAGAACCAACGATTACTCTGATAAAATCCCCGTAAATATTATTAAACTATGTCTTCCAGTCATCTCCCCTGCTCTCTTACACATCTATAACTTTTTCCTACAAAATTTCATTTTCCCAGAAGCCTGGAAAAAAGTTGATAGTTCGTCCGTCGAACAGAGTACCTATCCCAGCCTTACTACAGACCCATATCCATTCTCTCTAACCTATCCATCTCACTCAAAAGAATTTTCTACTTCCAGCTCAATGATTTCCTTGAGCGGAATGCTCTCCTCAATCTTCTTCAGTCCGACTTTCGTTCCCTTCGTTACTACCCGTTACTCCGCCTTAATAACCAAACCATTCATTTCCAATCCGATGTCAGAAACCTTGGAGTGATCTTTGACCAACACTTGTCGTGGAACAACGATATTTCCGAAATCACCAGAAATTCCATTGCTATCCTTAAACAGTTCTTAAGATCACGTGATTACATGTCCACAAAAACCCGTCAGCTCCTAGTGTCCTCTCTTATATTTCCCCATTTTGATTAAGGCTGCCTTACATGTGGGGGACTGTCTGGCTTCCATTAAATGAGGTTAAAAAGAGTAATGAATTGCTTCGTTAGATTCATCTTCGATGTCTCCAGTTCGCTCCCACGGCTCCAGTTGGTATGCTGAATTGAAGCGGCTCTAACCATTTTTTCGACGGCAATACTTACTAGGTGTGTATCTTTTCCAAACCTATAGAAACATCCGAGCCTACGTATATCCTACATTTGTTCACACCCTGCTCCTCTACATTTTCTCTAAATACCAGATCTCATACGTCTAACCTGTATAACCTGTATACCTTACTGCCTCCTTCACAAAATCCTTTATCATCCGTGCCGCCACCTTTTAGAATCCCTTACCTGTCTCCATCTGTAAAACTTCATCCCTCACTTCCTTTAAAACCCAACAAATTCTACACCTCTTTAATCATCAATCTTCCGTAAATATGAAAATAGTGAAACCAACATTCAGTATATGTTTATTTGATTTTTATTATAGTTTTTTAAACTCAAAAGTTTAGAAGCTGATAAAATTTTTGTACTAGTAGTAGAAACGACGGATTGTGCAATTGTGAACTAGGTCACGCCGTCTGGCAGGGCGAGGGGAGTGTGTAACTAGGATGAGGGGGGACGGTTGATGAGATGTGGCAACATCGCTTTGTTCACATCGTGCTGTAGCAGAGCAATATGTGACCTTGAGAGTCATTGACCGACCTTGTGAGGGCGAGGGGGGTGTTGTTCTAGGGGGGGGGTTTGTTTGTTTACATTTAACCGGGTTGACCCAGTTCACAACCCGGTCAGATGTGTGTAGGTGCATGCGGTTCATTGACCCTTTGTTTACATTATGCCTGTGACGTCATCCTCTGAGTGGGAGTTTTGTTTGTTTACGTGCTGTAGCAGAGCAATATGTGACCTTGAGGGTCATTGACCGACCTTGTGAGGGCGAGGGGGGTGTTGTTCTAGGGTGAGGGGGGGGGGTGGCCTTGAGGTGTGTTATGAGGTTTCAAGGGGTCAACGGATGTGAGATGCCCAACATGGCAATGTTGGATTGTAGATGTGGCAACAGCGCTTTGTTTACATCGTGCTGTAGCAAGGCTAAATGTGACCTTGATTTAATCAGCTGTTTCATTCATAATTTATCAATTGAATTCATTGATCAAGCTTTCTCCCCCCACCACATACATAAGCCTTATATAGTACTGATAAACCAGTTTACTGGTTCAGCTGTTTCATTCTAATTCATCATTTGAATTCATTGACTAGGCTTAGTAAAAGCAGGAGGTTTCTCCCCCCACCACATAAATAAGCCTTCGTCATAGTCCTAGTACTGATAAACCAGTCTATTATGGGACGACTAACTAGTAAGAATATGAGGTATGAGGCCGACCGACTGTCTACATTCGTCGGTTGGAATTCACCAGTGAGTGCATTGAAACTAGCAGCAGCCGGATTTTATTATTTGAAAAACTCAGATCGGACGAGGTGTCCTTTTTGTGGAGTAATATTACATGAATGATTGGAACATGACGATCCTCTTGTAGATCATAAGAAATGGTCTAAATATTGTCCCTTTATTGAGTACTTGGAACAACTAGAGAAGCTACCAATGATGATAGATGACGTATGTGTTAAAAAAGAAGAGGAAAACTGTTGGGGATGTTGCTGATGTCCGCAAGAGACTCTGAAATTTTCTGCAACAGATAAACGACTTGAAAAACCAGATATCGATGTATGAAATAAAGATAGACAAAATAACTCAACTAATAACAAAAATAGAAAAACTTCATCTTTCTCCCCTCCTCTATATTGAACCTTTTAGTCTCAATGTTGAAGCCTTGGAAGATGGTTGTGCCGCGTCGATTGGAACTGGTGACCGACTACTCCATCACCACTAGCAAAATAGTGCGAGTAGGTCTTTGCGATTTTGTACCCACTGTCGCGGTCATCGACAAGAAAACTACAGTGTATATGGATACGGAAGAATGGAGATTTATCGCCGATCAGATTCCAAGGATGTTATCTCTTTTGCAAAGCAGGCCAAAAAAATTGGAGGTGGAAGACCGAGTAAGCTGTAAAAATGTGTATTGTACACTTTCCAAGAGGGGAGGGAACAGAGTTATGAAAATAGAACAGGTTGTTATTTCTTTTGCAATGTTTAATCAGAGTTCGCCAACCCTTCAGCTCGATTCACCTTCGACATGTTTTAGCAGAAATGAAACGGCAAAGCTTTGTAAAGACGTTAAGAACATCAACAACTCATTGAAATTGATAACCAAAATAGCTGAACTATATAAAAAACATGAAGAAGGTCAACTGACTGAACCTGTGGAACCAACATCAATGGACTTTAATATTAATACTGAGAATCTTTATAATTTATTAAATGAACTCAAGAAAAGACCCTTATGAGTTGTAATTTATGTAATAAATAATATTTCTTTATATACTTTTTTTATTTCTTGAACCCTTCCCTAAGTAAAAATGAGAATAAAGGTAAATAAATAAAAAAAAAATTAATTTATATGGTTTATTTGAAATAATACATAAGAAAAATTACAGATATAATAGTACAATTAATAATTAATATATTCATTGAGGTAAGAAAGTCTTCGCTTCTGGATAAATTCCTCGTCCTCTTGCCACTCCTCAGGTAAATTTTCCCAGATGTAGTCTAATGTATAGTCGAAAAGGTACAAAAGTAATGATCGAGGTAAAGCTCTCAATTCTTCTGTAGTTAAAGTTTCGATTCCTTCCTCTCCCAAACGACGTATTGCTGACTCCATCATACTGATAAGGTACTACCTAGGAGGAGTATAAATACTCCTCCTGGAACCACAAACACTGTGGACTATTTTTTTTATGGTATCTGAAAGGGTTGTCTAATGATGTGCTGTCGAATACCAGTCCACAGTATACACATTCAACTCTATCCTTGACTCCTCGAATAAATCCAGCATATGAGAGTAGATGATGAGGTGTACCAATATTCTTAAATGTTTGTCTTCTTATCTCTTCTTTTTTTAAATTTACAGCTTCAGAATTTTTTCTGACCCATGTGGCCAAACGATGTGCTTGATTTAATGAGCAAACAAGGGAAGTGTTCAAATGGAAATGACAAGCTATCTGTTCATTATTTAACTGTTTCAAGTTAGGACAGCCGAAATCATGAAGATCATAGACTGGTCTATCGATGAGTTCTTCTATAAACTTGCACTTTTCCATTCCCTTTCCCCATAATATGTCATAGTCTTCTGTAACATATACTAATAAATTCTTCATATCTTCATATTCTACATCGCCATAGGTCCAGTTCAATCCGTGAATATTTTTCATTACCCAGATGTTCGTCCGTGCTTTAGCCAGTTCTTCACTCGCACCCTGAGGCGTTTTGAAAAACCAATGCCATGATGAGGCATGACTCACAGAGACTATAGATAGTTCTTTAACGATTAATGAGTTGGAGGCTGATCGATAGCCCTGAAAATCAATGACCGCTGAATGCATCATGTGTGTCATAGTCAAAGTCCTGCAGTGGAGTGATTTCGTTTAGGTTTTAAATAATGAATATATGCAGCCAAACGTGTGCCGAGGTTCAGTACATTTTGTGGACTAAACCGGTTCCCACTTCATATTCCACTATATTATCATGAAAAATAAGGCAATATGCCTTAGTATTAGGCGGAAAGTTCTCACTCGCCTCTAGTTGAACGCGAATATCAATAGTCTCGATCTGATCAAAACGAGTTCTTGTTTAAGATTAATTAAAATTTTGCGATAGTCCTCACATATCCCTGAGAGAATATCCAGTGGCAGGCATAAGCTAAAAAATCCGTCTTCGATCGATTGAAAGAGTTTTATCGATGCCAGGTATTATCCACCCCGAATTTTCAAGACCTTTTACTTGATTAAGTGAAAACGAAGCGTAACCTTTAAGCGTTGTAGTTATTCCAGGGTTTCTGACTCTATCAACTTCAATGCCATTTAATTCGTATCTGATCTCATCAAACAAAAACGCAAACGCGTTATTAGTCAATTTTGAAGTAGTTCCTGGAGTACCGTCTTTTTTTAAAATTCGTCCTTCAATGTAAATAAAACTTAAAGAAGGAAACGTATAAACATCTTGTTGATGGATCGGAATTCTGATTTCATCAGACTTGTTAAAAGTGTTGCCTGCATACGGTTGATGCGAATGATATTGAAATTGTGTAAAAGACTCATCAAATTTAACGTCTGATGTTATGTTTAGTATATTATTCATATTTTTATTTTTAACCGAAAACCACACTGTTTTAAAAAGTTTGCGTTTGCAGGTGTTAACCGCCTTGATGGTTTAGGTTTACTAAATCTTAATGGGGTCTGACATCTCCTTTTATAACCAGCTAGATTCCGGTCAAGAATCTCTGGTAAAATCAATCCCCATTTTTCTTTAAATGTAATCTTATAGTAATTGTTTCTCCTCTACAATCAATAAGCTTGCCGTTCTGATATACTAAACGAACAGTAATATTGTCAACAGTCCTCACGTTAGTAAGATAGTAAATGACTGGATTCGGGGTTTCGATGATTTTATATCCTGGTTCTACTGAAGGAAAGAATTAATGTATACTATGATCCGGATCTCCATTCATGAAAGACCCCGACGCGATGTTACAATGAATCGAAATAGTATTTACACTAAGAATTTCCACAATGTCGTTTGATTCAGTATACTGATGCCCTGGGTTAATGAGTTGTTCGGGGCTAGTAATACCCAATAGCGGGCATATGGAATGTGGTTTGCCTTGACAGTTGAAAAAAACCTGCTTAGACGATCTAATTTCAGTCTTTAGGGTACTTGGATTTCCTCTAAGTACAAGTCCAGCACCCCGATCACGGTGAGCGATTTCATCGCTTAGAAAAGATTGTATAGCATAGATATCATACGATCCTTCAGGTATTTGAATGGCCATATCACCGAAATAAAACATATCGTTAACACCCTTTCTTATGTTTGGAATAGTATTATATGTGTCAAAAGATAATAACCCGATTGTACAATCCGAACCTAATTCTAGAGGAGGTAGGAAGTTAGCATGAAGAACGCTAGAATTGCCAGTAAACGTTACTGTGTAGCTCATGATTATTAATGATCAAAATTTATGAGAAACATCGGCTAAATACTTTAAGCAAAGGTGTCCACAAACCGGAGTATTCCACTTTTGATGACGACGGCGGTTATATAATACTTGACAACTTTTGAAATAATCTAACAATTGAGGAGGAGGTTTTAAATTTCCAAAAGAATCAAAGTATTTCACTACA
Source organism: Aelia acuminata (assembly GCA_911387785.2). Classification (NCBI taxonomy): domain Eukaryota; kingdom Metazoa; phylum Arthropoda; class Insecta; order Hemiptera; family Pentatomidae; genus Aelia; species Aelia acuminata. The sequence goes on along the minus strand of OU426980.1, from coordinate 86,719,641 downwards.
TTATCTTTTTTTACATAACAGACCCAATGAGAACCAGGTTCTGAACTTGTATTTAAATTTACAATAGCTGACTCGATTTTTTTTGGATATTTTGGAAGATTATCAATCATAAACACTCCACGAAAATTTGGAACATTTAAAACTTTTGCTAAATGATTCAATTCCAAATCGGTCAATGGTTTATTTGGTAGTCATATTTTTCTTGGTCTTTTTTGTCGGGTTATAAATAGACCGTAACCATTCTTATACGGTTTCAAATAAAGTCCGTTTCCAACTTTTTGACCTTCCATGGCCAAATTATGCCTCTTTTGTTCATCCAATTTTAGTTTGGCTTCTTTAGCTTCATTGATCGCCTTGGCTACATTCGCGGCTCCCCCTGCTAAAGACCCCACAGCGGAAAGTCCTGCCATCAATGGTACAAGAAATTGGAGAAAACCTCCCTGTTTTGGCAGCGGAAGAACTCTTGGCGGTGAAGGTTTTGCCTTACCTCGTAGATGCATTTTAGCCTTTTTATATGCCGCTCTTGATGCATTGAGAATAGATGATACATCATCTACTTTTGACGATTTAACCAAATCTTTAAAACTAATCTTCTTCTTTTTCTTCCTCAGCCCCGAACCAATTTTCCTTTTTGCTTTCATGGCATTTGTAACTAACCAAGCCGCGGCCTTTTCTCCCCATGACGAATCTGGAGCTTTAACCCGTTTCCAAGCATTATCAGCAAGAATCTTGTCCGCTTGTTTACGACTCTCCATATCCTTATTTATGCTATAAGCTATGTCGTGTTCTTTACAAGCTCTATCAAGCTCGTTTATTCCGCTATCACCTCTAGCTAAGCGTTTTTTTAGTTTCGTACCGGGACCGCAATATTGATATCCTGGAAGGTGCAATTCAATCGGCAACCTATTGATAAGACTGTTCAGCAAGCCTCTGCCTCTGCGAGCCTTGTGACTCATACTGTACTCAGAAAATGAAACAATAGGGTATATATAGCCGTCTTGATGTTGTTTGCATTCAGAATGAAATTAGTTAAACAAGTGCAATGTTTCCCTACTACCAACTTTTCCCCAGTTAAAGGACAATCGGAGGAGAGACATAGTTCATTATTACCAAACACTATCCGAGCCTCGATATGTGGCCCGAGCGGATGTGGAAAGACCAATATTATGATTGGATTGCTATTGAACCCTAACGGCTTAAAGTTTAAAAATGTGTATCTGTTTGGAAAAACTTTATATCAACCTAAATACCAGTATTTAAAAAGCGTCATAAATCTTTTCCCTGAAATAAAATTATATGAATTTGAAGATGCAAAGGAATTGCCTCAAAAAGTCGAATCAAATTCGGTATGCATATTTGATGATGGAACTGGGATTGACCATGGAAGGTCAGGACATAATTAAACGATACTTTAGTTATGGTCGTCATATGAACCTCGATTGCTTTTATTTAACACAAAGTTATGTTTGTAACCCGAGACATCTTATCAGGTGTAATTTTAACTTTTTAATAGTTTTTCCTCAAGATGAATTAAATTTAAAACATATTTATGATGAACACGTAAGCATGCCAGATTTAAGTTTTACTCTTTTTAAAGACATGTGCTCGTTATGCTGGAAAGAACCGTTTGGCTATCTCGTTATTGATAAAAGTAGGGGTATGAACGATGGACGTTTTAGAAAAGGAATCGACACATACAATTTAGATATATAAAGAGCGATCTCGGCAGTAATTATCATTAACAATCATGGACCCGAAAGTCAGTCGTGAAATAATAAAAACAAGTGAGATTTTGAAAAACAAATTTCGAGCATTGAAGCGTAACCTCCAGGATATTGAAACGGGTCGTCAAGAATTTTTTACACCCGTGCTTCAACCTTTAGAAGACATTAAACCATCATTAAAACCTAAACCGGAACAGACTTCCAGAGAAGGTGTTAATGAGCGGGACGAATCGCCAGATAAAAACGAGTCTGCTAGTATTTACCGAAAATCAACTTTATTGCCGAAAACAACGCCTCACTACAAAAGAGCTAGACCGTTATCTAGTTTTTCCTTTCCCGCATTATCATCTGAAGAATGCGAGGACGAGTATGTGACTGACGAACCACATTCAGAGCTAGTCAAAGAATATGCTAAAACTCCACAAGGAGAAGCCGAATTAAAGGAACATCTCGCTGAATTTGGAAACCTGCAAAGGGAATACTTTGATAAGATTTAAAAAAAAGATGATGAGGCATATGACGATCGTTATGGAATTAGTTATGGAATGGAGTCATGCCTTTAGGGGGGTTAGCTATTGGAGATTCGACAAACGTTCGGCTGTTTCCAAACAGCGACGATATTTCTATAAACGACATAGAGTATGAAGGAACTCCGGGATTGTTGCAGCTACTCTACTTGAAAAACCCACAAGATTATACCGAGACCGACTTGGAAAATTATAAGAATATTTTAATCTCGACCAATGCACACAGGAAAGGCTATAGCGAAGAACAAGGGATATTTAGAAACAGATCTGAGAAATATAGAAATATAATATCCAAGTTATTTCCACCGGAAACCTTAAAACTCTATGCCCCTTCCTCAGCTCCGAGAATGAAGCTCCGTTCTCACAAAAGGGGCCATGGTCTTATGAGAGCCGATAAACCTCTGTATGAGTATTGGAACGATCCAAATGAGCTAGTAAATCGTCTAAAGCTGTTAATAGCTTCCGCTCATGCTGGTCACGAAGGACACCAAAACGAAATAGAATCAATAATTGAAGAGCTACGAGAAGAAAATATTATATATTAAAGACTATATAAAGCTAGGTTTAGTATAAACATGACAATAAACAAGTTCGGATCTCACATGTCATTAAAGCACTCCAAAAATAAAAAACGCTATTTTCCGTTTAGCATATTGAAGTCGGTAAAGGACATCGATGCACGCAATTTACGAATAATCAATGTTGCCAACCCAATCACAGCTCATGACGCTGCTAATAAAGTGTATTGTGATACGCTAGCGGCTACTTACACTGATTTAAACAATTGGCCTGGTAATTGGATTGATGGAAAAAGGAAAAGACTTGTCAACTTTGCACCACCTATAAATAAACAGGATGTTGTTACCAAAGAATTTTTAAACAGCGTTGCTTTAACCTTGGTTGAAGGTATATATGACTCTCTTGATAAGAGAATAACAAACGTAGCTGATCCTGAAAAGGAATCTTATGTGGTCACACTTGGTTACCTAAACAAAGTACTTGATAATGGATTCATCAATAATTAAAAGAACTGTTGTAAATGAATTACATAAGCCAGCTCGCAAGAAATATCCTAGGAGAAAGACAGTTTTGAAAGGAATAAATGACTTGTGGCAGATAGATTTAGTAGAGATGATACCTTATTCTCGAGAAAATAAAGGGTACAAATATTTATTATAGACTGCTTTGCTAAATATGCATGGGCCATACCAATAAAGAAGAAATCTGCTGAAGATGTAACTAAGGCGATGGAGAGCGTGTTTCTTTCGAGTAGACAAATTCCAAAAAATATTCAAAGTGATCTGGGAAAGGAGTTTTACAATTCTAAGTTTAAATCTCTAATGAAAAAATATTGTATTAATCATTATTCCACCTTTTCTAATATGAAAGCTTCCATTGTAGAAAGGTTTAATAGAACATTAAAAGGGAAAATGTGGAAAGCCTTCAGTATGCAAGGAAATTACAAATTTTTAGATATCCTACCTCAGATTTTACATGAATATAACTCATCATTTCATACAACAATTGGTATGAAACCAATTGATGCTTGTAATAAAAAATCGGAAAAATACTTGCTAAACAATGTGTATTCTACAGTTCGGACTAAAGTGAGAAAGCAGAAGTTTGAAGAGGACGATTTTGTGAGGATATCTAAACAAAAAACAACATTTTCTAAAGGATATTTATCAAATTGGTCAAGTGAAATTTTTAAGATAGTCAAGATTCAGAAGACATATCCTTACACTTATTTACTGGAAGATCTGAAAGGACAACCGATTAGTGGAGCATTTTATGAAGAAGAGCTACAAAAAGTAAATAAAATATCCAGATGTACACCTTGTAGAAAAAGTTTTAAAAAGAAAAGGAAATAAATTATATGTAAAATGGCTGGGATTAGATGAACGCAGCTGGATTGACGAGAAGGATATTGCATAATGTATTAAAAGAAAAAAACACTTGATGTTATAATATAAATTTATTAATTCTTTTTACAAAAACTGTATATTTTATATATTTATTGTAACTCTACATTTAAAATATATTTATTTCTCACAAATTGTTTTTTTTTTCTTAACCTAAAATATAATTTGTTCATAAAATAAACAGTACCAATATATTACTGCACATTTAATTAAGTTGCGTCAATGCATAATGGCCGTAAGGAAGAGTATTGACTTTGTTTTCCAACGTATGACGTTTATCATCATACGGACATAGTGACTTTTTATTTATTAAAACCGTTTGCACTTGATGTTTTTTTGATTGTATAATATGAAACTGGCTGTACATTGTCATATCATTTCTTAGAGAATCTAGATAATTTTGAAACGTGAATCCTCGAACAGCACATTTCTTTATTCCTTTGGACCGTTTAATTAATAAACCTTTTTTAGTTATGAAAGAATACATTTTTGGCCTTAAGCCAACGTATTCGACAATCGGGTCACCGGTTGTTTCATCCTTGAGCATTCCGACCACTTTTTTGTTTTTATCAGAATAACAAGGGTGGTCTTTCGGGAAATTGCTAGTATCAAAATAATATCTTAAACTATTATTACTTATATCGTTGTAAATATCTGGTGTTTTAATATGATACAAAAGAGAGTCAGTATCTATGTAGCAAAGGTCAATATTTTGTGGACCGTAAGTTGTTAAAAACACATCATAGTGTAATTTGTACATTAAAACCTTTGAAAGTTCCAATATGCTAAAGCCAACATATAGCGGTTTATCGAATACAATTTTTTCCTTCTCTAACTGGACGGAAACTACATTATCGGTAAAAATGATTCTTTCTTTGAAATTGGGCTTCTTCACTAGTCTGTTTAATGTTTTTTCATTTGTAACAATTTTAAGGTCTATACACTTTCTTACATTTTCCATGAATTTTCCGAAACACGAGTTATTCATTAGTTTAAAGAAATCAGACTCAAAAGGATTGGTAGACATTGCTCTATGTTTAGTGTTTAGATCAATATATGGTACCAACTATTTTTTTTGCTTAAATCTTAAAATTCTATGAATTTTTGTCAGTTTAATCCCTAGATTTAGAGCTTGTTTCAAATTGATATAATGAACGATATAACGAGTTTTCGGTGTAAGCATTAGTTTTCAGTTGTTTTTTTATCGACAGGAGGTTTTGATTTTTCAGGCAATAAGGGAAATTGAGAGTGCAAATCATGTAATGTTTCAGGATAATCAATATCAACGTCCAGAATGTACCCTACTTCCGAGTCGTCAGGAACGTTTAGCACATCTAAATCTTGATCGTACCACTCGAAGCCCCCGTACGGAAGGAAACTGTTCATTGCGTAGCCATACAAGTTGTTCACGTCTGCATAAATTAAATAGCTCATGGGTTGATTTGGATCATAATCATCTATTAAACAATTATTGGCTTTAGCATATCGTTTGACAACTTGTGTAATACCGCCGCGGATGCCTTTTTCGAAAAACAGAACCATATCAAAATCTTTTATAATATCCAATTCAATATCTGTCGTTTTCAACATTGCTTCATAACTCAGCCCTGGAAGAGACATGAAATATGCTGGATCTAAACAGTAGATATCCATACAGAGTTTACGAAATTTTTCAAATACCTCACATAATAAAATTACGTCCGTTTTTATATATATTTCAGTATATTCTTTTATGTTCTTGATATTAAAAATTTTCCAAATCGTTTGAGCATGTTCGTAATCAGACTGAGAAATATTTTCTAACGTCAGGTTATTGTAAAATTTGTCTAATGTGGGTAACTGGGTTTCTTCTAACCGCGACAATGAATCTATGTAAGAATATGGATAGATTCCTTTTTTCGTTAGCAATTCAACTTTGGATTCGTCAGGGATTAACTGATACAAATGAGGGAAAGTGATCGAGAGATTCTCAGAACCCGTTTTCATGTTTTGGACTAGCGTTTCAAGGCTGGCAGCTAAAAATTTATAACTATCTATGAATTTTATTTTAGATAGATAGATAGATAGATAGATAAATTTATTGTATTTGTTTATATAAACATTACAATAGAGACCAGATAAATGTTAATACAATTATAAATGATAATTTCCTGCTTGTAAATTTTAAATATATTATGTTACATTAATATATAAATATATATATATACATTTTTTTTTTTTTTTTTTTTTTATATAAGAATAGTGGAGCTGCGACATGCATTAATATACATATACATTTACAAAATCAAAATCAATTATCAAAAGAAGATTATTATCAGAATGAAATGCTATGAGAATCATGTTTCTTTATTCATATATAACAAAGGCCCTCACTTTCAGTGCGTTCACTACATAAAGGTATAAGTCCTTTAATTGGCGTTTATCATCTATTTTTAGGAGACGGTGAAGCTTTTCTTCTGAACTGCTGGAGTTTTTTAAATATTTGCTGATAAAAGCAAGCCTTGCTTCATTATAAAGTGGGCATTCCAGCAAAAAATGCCTTATGTCTTCTGGCTTCTGGTGGTTGCAGATTGTACAGTTGTCCTCTGTTATAATAGTATAACTGTTTCCTTTCCAGAATAGTTTTATTTTTCCTCCTCCCGATAATCTTAGTTGAGAAATTACCCTGACCATGTTTAGGTTTGCTTCGAAGGTGAAGTACTTTTCTGGGGCAAAGAATTCTTTTATTTTTTGATAGCCTGGGGAGTGTGAGGAGAGCTGCATCCTGCATATGTCCTTTTCCTTCTGTAGCTCCGCGTACTTTGCTATTATTTTTGAAGAGTTTTTCTTAATGGTTCCCCAATCCTGGCTGTTCCATATACCTTCTTCACCTATTTCCTTGAAAATGCTCTTCACCTGGGTTACCCAGTTGTATTCTGGTCTATTAAGTTCAGAGGAATCCATCTTAAGCAACCTATTATAACATCGCTTGGGTATTCTGTAGCTAGGCATCTCGATAAGCTTCAGAAGCCATTGGATTATGATTTTGAAGACATTTACCTTAATCGGAACCCGGCCACATTCCAATCGCAGCATATATCCTGGTGTGTTAAATGGCAAATGAAGCATGTTCTTCAAGAAGGTCAACTGGAAGGTTTCAATGAAGTCTAGGTAACGGAGTGCCCAGATTTGGCTTCCATACAATATAACGGATAGGCTCATAGCATCGAATATTTTCATTATGGCTTCCCATGATTGTGCTTTTGAATTCACCAGTAACCTCCTAGTTTTACAATCTTTGAATGTTTTTGTAAAACTGATGTACTTTTCCGAATTACTCGGAATAACAGTAACATCACCTTCATGATTAGCTAAAAAAGGTACAATAAAGTGTGAATCGTAACCCTGTAAATTGTGCATAATTACTGGTATAAAATCAGGTGTTTTTGCTGGTACGTTGCAGTTTGAATGAGCTGCACCAATAAATTTAGATGTTACATGATCATGATGCCGTACTTTCTGGTCTTTATTTAATGTCTTTAGACAGATAACGCACTTATTCGTTGTTTCATAATACAACATTTCTTGCTCAGTCATTTGAGCCATGGGTTCGATTTTGCAATATATTTCATCAACCTTCTTTGCCGATTCATGAAGAGCCTCCATAAACAAAAACATGCAGTTAGCACCAGTATAGACTGAAGGTTGAAGATGTAATAGAGGAATATGTGCTTTAACCATAAGTGATGCACAAAAGATTTTATGATTTTGCACGGATTTCGTCCAAGAAATTGAAGGATTTTCACAAGGGCCCTCGATCTTTTCTAAATAACATTCAAAATCAGCATATGCTACAATTTTGATTCTCTGTGTATACTGAAACTTTTTAAATTTTATTTTATCATCACGTGGGAAATCTGTCCTAACCGGTTTATGCGCACCGCAAAATAATAAATGTTCCTTTAATCGTTCTTCCGCGTTTTTTCCGTTTTTTGTTTTGTCTCTCCAGGAAATAGATGTTAAACACCTGTGACAAATTTCTTTAGCAGATTTGTTACCGGATATTTGACTGCCAACAAGCCTGCTTAAATTGGTAATATAACAATAATGAGAGTCTCTTTCATTTTGAAGAAATAAAAGGTCAAATCTTTCTTTAAAGGTTTCTTTTTTGCTTATTCTCAAAGGAAATACCTTGTTTTTTTCATCTAAACCATACACATTGATTAAAACATTGTTTACATCCTCGAATATTTTAATGTCTTTAAAGGAAGTGGGATATGAAATACAATCAAAATTGTAATTATTTTCTAAATATTCATAGGACTTAGGATCGTTCAAACCAATAATTTTACTTAATATTGCGAATCGAAAACAATCGTTGTTTAAGTTTTTTACGTTAATTACAGCATGTTTGTTTGCTATCGCTTTCGGCAAGTCCATAAATTGTTTTCCATCAAGAGGTTTATGTTTAGTTAGATGCAAACAAAGATAATTACACGATACAAATGTCCAGCCAGAACCTTTAGTTTCAAAGGAATCTAATTCCGAAACTATTTTTTCATATGAGTTATTAATATATTTGTACAAATCAGTTGATGAATCTATAATTTGTTGACGGGTCTTAAAATTCATATCTGCCTTTTCCTCATAATTTGGACTCATTTTTTGTAGGAACAATCTAACTGCAAATTAATTTTGAATATGTTCCATAGTTCTAAGTAAAATTTTAACATATTAATAATTTTTTCTCTTTTTGACTCCAGAAAGTCTTTCGGAAATGCATTGAAATCACGATTTTCAATATAAAAATCTATCACTTTATTACCAAATGCTGATTTTTTAATACCTGATTCAATTGTAGCTAAAATTTCAAGTTGTTCCTTACTATAGAATTTATGTTTCTTAGGTGAGCTAATTCCTATTTCTGCAATATTAGACCCCGATGAAGATGGTATTAGCGAATGTATTCTTTTTTTAAATGGTAAATGTGATTGCTTCGAAGATGAATCAGCAGGTGTTGGGGAGTTTTCCATTGATAATTGGCTACCTATATCAGCAAATGCTTGAGGGGAACTGACACGTTTTTCTTTACCTGCGATTTTTTTATGACGTTCGCAGCTAAATTTAGATTTAAATTCACGATTGCAATCTAAGCATGTATAAAATTTCCATTTACATCTGTGTGCGCTCGAATTTAATATTAACAACCCACATTTTGAACATAATATAACATCAATACCTTTTCCTTCGGCCATCATTCAGTTCGATTACATAAACCTAATTTTGTAAGCTTGTTTCTCCTTTCCTTCATATACCATGCTCAATGATCCTAAAATCAAGCATATCATTTCAGTTAAATATTACACTTTTTTATTATTGCTATTTTAAAAGAAATAAAAAACTCACCATCATATTGTTCGATGTCTTTTCCAGAAAAGCATTCTTGGTATCTTTTTGGTAAAAATGTCCGATATTTTTCTCCGTTTACGCCCTCTATGATGGCTTGAGAACCAGCTCTAAAATCTTATAAGTTTCTCCTTTCTCGAGCTCACCAATTGTCTTATAGATTGTAGACCTGTTCAATTTTTCAATTAAAGACATCTGTAATATTTACAAAAATTAACAATTTTTTTATCCTTATGCAAGTATTAGCTCAAAAATAGTTAAAATGACTCACCTTTAGGAGAAATGCACTGCAGGTTAGATTGGAAAAGTCGAGCTCCTTATATCCTCAATGTAGGTGTAGGGCAATCAATGGCTGTCGTCACATGTGAAGCTGGGTTATATATGCGCAGTAGTGCTGACTGAGCGCTATGAATAAATAGTTCTTTATCGCCTTGTCCGACAGATGCCGACAGACCGGCAGTAAGAAATGCATCTGCAGCGATTCCCAGAGAACCCACTCTTTCATGTCTGATAACACGTAGTGCGATACATCTGCTGACTGGACATTGATAAAATAGTCGGCACGGCATCCTTCCAAATTGATAGCGATTCATCTGCTGACATTGATAAAATAAAGTCTGGGCGGCTTACAAAACGCTGACTGACCATCGATAAGCGAATGAATGATATCGTCTTAACTCCTCGATTATCATAGCTTACAAAACGCTGACTGACCATCGATAAGCGGATGAATGGTTCTTTGTCGTCTTGTTTATAATCAGCGTGGCTGATATCTGCCCCCTTTTAGACAGATAACAGATCCATCGACCGCTCAAGGCATCTGCTGACTGCGCGTCTCTCCCCCGCCACTGCAAGCGGGCTATATAAGAGTGGAGTTATTCCTCCAACATCATTGCTTCGTTAAATGAAACAGCTGAGTCATGCACCTATGCATTACACCTAACCGGGTTGTGCACTGGGTCAACCCAATAACAAACAAAACTCCCACTCAGAGGATGACGTCACAGGCATAATGTAAACAAAGGGTCAATGAACCGCATGCACCTACACACACCTAGCCGGGTAGTGAACTGGGTCAACCCGTTAAATGTAAACAAACAAAACTCCCACTCAGAGGATGACGTCACGGGCATAATGTAAACAAAGGGTCAATGAACCGCATGCACCTACACACATCTGACCGGGTTGTGAACTGGGTCAACCCGGTTAAATGTAAACAAACAACCCCCCCCCTAGAACAACACCCCCCTCGCCCTCACAAGGTCGGTCAATGACCCTCAAGGTCACATATTGCTCTGCTACAGCACGATGTAAACAAAGCGATGTTGCCACATCTCACACATTCCATGCGACGTTGCCGGATTGTGCAATCAACCGTCCCCCCTCACCCTAGTTACACACCCCCCTCGCCCTGCCAGACGGCGTGACCTAGTTCACAATTGCACAATCCGTCGTTTCTACTACTTGTACTCAATATCCAAATGTTCCTTTTAATATTTTGTCTTTAGTTTTTTTATCTTGCTTTTTTTAGGAATATATTATACTTTAATTTTTAATTTTTTTTTTTCCTACGAGCAAGACAAATGGTTCTTGTTCTATTCGTGTTTGTTATTCTTTGGGGACTAAATGTCCTGGAATAAAAATTTCTTTCTTTCTTTCTTTTTTAGATCGAATAATGGGCACAAAAAAAAAAAAAAAAAATCGTTTATTACAAAATCGTTAACCAAATCAAGTAGCAACGATTCTTTTTGGATCATTTTAGAGGCTTTAATACTTCTACTATCGAAGTAGGTAATATAAGTAACTATAACTAGGTAAGTAATTGCTAACTCAATTCTGCAAAAAAGTCAATTTGATTTGACTTTTTCTTTATAAAGGCGATTTGATGTGATAAGTTTATCAGGTTAAATCATTGTGCCATGTATATTTCCTTTTTCATGTGAAGATGTGGGAGGGGGGATAGGGGGGATGAAAAACCTCTGCTCTAGTAATACTATAGTATCCTGGTGACTCGGAGGAACATTCAGAGATATTGGTATTGGTACAGGCAGGGGAGCTAGTGGGGCAAGAAGAAGGTTTGGTCTTATTTGCCAACTATTGACCTCCATTATGACGTCCTCTGACGTGATTGTCGCCATGCACTTCGACAATCAAGAAATAAACATCAACCAAGCAACGTTTCAATCGAGCACTCTTGGATCCTCGCCTAAATAGCTACATCTGATGGAGTAGACGACTAACAGGTGCCAATAGAAGGTTAAGTATGACAAACGCTTGCTCTTGATTTAGCAGAGAATAATTTGAGCTTTTAAACTAAAATCTCAAATCCTTGAAAATTAATTAGTAAGTAATGTTATGGCTGTAGGTTATGCTGGAATTGATCATAATTGTGTATCCTATAGTTGAATTGAGAAAGATGTAAGAATAATCAATCATGAAAAATTAAGATAGCAGTAAAATAAATCATTTAAAATAAATTTAGAAGAGGAAGAAAAAATAATAAAAATAAGAATTATGTAGTGAATGAAAGAAAATGTGAAAATAAGATAAGACTTAATTATTATACAATCCATAATTATCATAATGCCATTATTAAAATTATGTATTTTAAAACAATAAGAATGTTCTGTTGAACATTGTTCAAGTGTTAACAATAAATAATTATGAAAGCGTATGACTGAGTAAGTGAAATAAAGCTGAATAGATCAAACATATTTTTACTGTATAATATTACTTAATTGTTAGAGTGTAGCGTACAAATAAATCTATTGCTGGAAGTTTACAGCTATAAGGAAAATTGAAGTGCTTTGTTTGTGGGAAAGTAAGAAAATCTCATTTTCTAAGTAGGTATGTCTAGAATAGATTAGGTATAATTTTTTTGTTTCATGTTATATTAAAATACTATAACCAAGGCCTTTAAATTAATAAAATTCCATCGTTTATTTTTAATAAGCTCTGAATATGACTGGATATTTTTTTTTTTTAATAGGACCTTTTTATCAAGTGTTTTCATGAAACCTATATTAAAAAAATATTCTGTTAAAACAATTTATTTGGCCAAAAGTAAATCTAGAAAATGCTGATTGTTCAGTATGTTGTTAGCTGTTCATACAGAATAAATAGATGGACCTGCCCCCCTCAGATTTTGATAAAAATTTGCAGGTATTAAGTACATAAGTAAATAAGATAAAAATGCCAATTTTTACACAATTCCCGCAAATAGTTTCAAAGGTATTTTGAACTTTTGAGATTTTTGAAGTTCCAATGACGACTTGAGCTCAAAACCAACTTGTATGTGTTAAGACTTTCCTCTGTAGAATGGGTATTAATTGAATTGGAGCTTTCAACATGTATTCATTAATTCTGCATTTCACAAAGAATCAGATGATACCATAAATATTAGACAGATAATTTTTCATCATGGAAAAAAAAACTTTTTAAACATAAAAAATTAAATTTTTTCCAAGCAGTAAAACAGTCATCGAAAAATGCCATGTGCAAAAATCTCTCTCCAACCAGTCTAATAAACTATATATCAATAGAAAGAGGATAAAATTATCTATCTAATGATGAGATAATATGAGTGGGTTATTAACTTAAAAGAGTTTTATGTCGATTTGAATCGAATATAGTAAAATTTCTTTTAAATGTGGCGCATACAAATTAATACAGCTGAAATCTCTCTAAAATATCCTCATACAAAGGTATATTATTGAAAAGGGCATTTAATGTCCTTTTTAAATGATATAATAATATTGGTGGGCTTTTGAGCTGAAAGTTTTTTATAGCATTGTAAATCTAATAAAATTAATTCAACTCAGTATGATTTGCACATTTCGGTGTGGCTAAAATCTCTCTCCAAGCCTATTAAAATAATTTTTAAAACTGAAAAAAGGATGGAATTTTCTATCTAAGGATGAAATAATATTAGTGGGTTATTGACTTATTACAGTTATATTTCGATTTGAATGTAATACAGTAAATACAGCTGAAATCTATTTCCAAATATCGCCATAAACCACTTATTGCTGAAGTACATACTCTTGTACTTACCAATTCTTTTACTTTTATAATATGTGCAGGCTTTTTAGTTTAAAGGTTTTTTTTTATATATAAATTTAATTTAATAATATCAAATCAACTCACAACTTACTTGTTTATTAAAGTTACTAAACAATAATTCTGAAAATCTTAAGATTCGGCTATAATGAGTTCATAATTTCCTTATGTACTTAATACCTACAGATTTTTCTCAAAATTTGAGGGGGGGAGGTAAAATTTTGAACTTTTGAACGAATTTTTCGGCTGGATGATTTGACGTGGAATTGCCCAGATGTAATATTAAATCCTTAAGCATTAAAGCCCCACAAATTAAGTTGAAGTTTATTTTGTGGAATAGATTATTAATTTAAAACAATCTTTTGACTAGAAGTTATTTATTTAAACTTTTCGCTGTAAAATCGTTAAAACTTCCTGATATACTTAGACCACAGCAAATCTGACTGTACTATATAAAAGAGCGCTAAATATCCCCTCGAGTGATATAGTTGCTGTATCCAGATTACATTAAAAAGTTCGCTAATATCATTGAAACTTTTGAAAATATCAAAATCGCAAGTGGGAACAATTTTCACTGGCCCCTGGTGGATCCAGATAGTTATCTGAAGGGGGGGGGGGCGATTTTCTATTTTTTCCCCTACTGATTTCCATTAAGAAGCTTGATAGCTGAAACACCTGTTCACTGTTATTAATTATATAATTGTTTTATCTGTAAAAGGATTTAGGCGGGAGGGTATCCATTTCTTTAAATAAAATAAAATTACTGTAAGATGTATTGTCACGGAGAAATTTTATCATACGTACTGATGAACTCAGGGATGTTGTTGGGTTCTGGCTCTGCTACAAAAGAAGCTGAATAACGTTATTAGCCATTTTATCTAAGATTTTCTGCTCAGCATCATTCATTAAAATAATTTAGATTATAGAACTTAATTTTTTTCTTTATATTACTTATATTAGTAAACAAATCAACGCAATTTTCAGGATTTGCGGATGACCTGGACATTGCAGGAAGATCCCACAACGCTGTGAAGGAGGCTTTTGACTGGAAAACTCAGCGAGATGCCTGGGACTAAGGATAAATTTCGATAAAACGAAATACATGAGCACCCAACCTCCAGAGGAAGGTGCAGAAACATATGTTACGATAGGTTGACGCCGCATCGAAAGGGTACAGTCACTTATCTACTTAGGATCCCAAGTGAACCACCAAAACAATATACAAGAGGAATTAGAGCGGCGCATTCTTACCGCGAACCGCACGTTACTTCAAAAGCACATAAGGAGCAGCATATTATTTAAAGCATCTAAAACTAGAATCTACAAGACGCTTATTAGACCTGTACTGACGTAGGGTTCAGAATGCTGGACAATGACGAAAGCCCAAGAAGAAGCCCTTCTAAGATTCGAAAGGAAAGTACTCCGCAGGATATATGGAGGGGTGTTTGAGCAGGGATCCTGGAGGAGAAGAACAAATGCAGAACTAAGTGGTACGTATAAAGATCTCAATGTCGTCACGTACATCAAATTTGCACGACTCCGCTGTGCTGGGCTAAAAATGAGGATGAACCAGGGCGAGATACCTATAAAAATTATGTCGGAACAAGTATATGGAACAAGGCGAGTAGGACGTCCCAAGCTTCGCTGGGAGGATTGTGTGGCTGCCGACTCCAGAAAGCTGCTTGGTCTAAGAAATTGGAAGGCAGTGGCACGCAATAGAGAGGACTGGCAATCCTTATTGAAGCAGGCTATGACTCATCAAGTGGGTCGTGATGCCATATAAGAAGAAGAAGAAGACTTATATGGATATGCTCTTGATCGAAATACTTTATTTAAGAAATGAGTAAAATAAAAAAGGAATAAGTCGCAATCAAATGTTAAAATACAACCAATTTTTTAATCTATGGCAAACTATTAATAATTGCAAAATAATACTAAAATTAATTTTTTGTAGAAATAGTTTTCTAAAATTTCATTCATTGCCTTATAGTGGAGAGGCCCCCCGCAGCCCTCCCCTGGATCCGTTTGTGCCAATGACGACGTTAAATACTTACTGTGACTGTTTATATACATACAGTAGGTACATATACATGTTATGTCGTACACAAAGATGGCAGCCCAAGGCGCTAAAGCATTGGTGTAGAAAGGTGATAAGATATTTCGATCGTTGTCTAAGAATTTCAGCAGAAGAATAAACATGTTTTCAGATTTTTTTTTCTTCTCCTCTTGTTATTTTCTATGAGACAGCGTTTCTTAATATTATATCGCTGTATTGTTTATTTTATGGAAGTACGAATTTGAATACTATATCTAAGTTATTCGAACATTGTTTGGCTTCTTTTAAAGAATATTTAAACAAAAACTTGAAAAACATTTTATCTTCTTTTTGAAAGAGAAATCTTTAAATTGCACTATTTTTTAATTCTCGGGATTTCTAATTATTTCAGATGGTGACCGACCTATAATGCTTCTGACCAATCCATAATTTTTTTTTTTTTCTACAGAACACGAAGCACAGTAATATAAGCATAATTTATTCGAGGGGCTTTCTATTTTGCTTATGTATTCTCTGAAAGAAGCTAAGAAATATAAATTTCAAATTTTCTGACTCTTTTAAAAGGTTGAAAAATGCAGATGAAAACAAGAACCCTTAAAACTGGTGAAAGGGTCAATCAATTATCAATTAAAATAAACCAATGATTAGCGAATCTCAGGTGCTTAGAAGACAACAGATATTTTGGCAGCACAGTGATGCGGAAAACATCGTACAGCTAACTAAGGAAATTTCTGGTAATACTTATGATATGTTACTTCTAGGCTTGGTTCCGGTCTCACGTGAAAATGACCTGTTTTTAGGTTAATTTATCCCTTCAAGGGGAGCGGGATTTGAAAGCTAGGAATCTAATGGAGCTGGCAAAGGTTCTTTTTAAAAGAATGATGGGATAAAAGAAAGATGGGAGTTCGCTTCTATAACTGTGACATAACCTGTCGAAACAGACCACTCCCAGAATATAAGCTAAAATATCTACAAATGAAGATAGTAATAAACACGCCAAACGCTAGTAAAATATATTGTAGCATTTTAAGATATTGAAATTAGTACAAAATCTAAAGGCATTTAGGTTCTTTCTCAAGAACTCCGATGATAATATTGGATAATTATAACATTAAAACTGTCTCCTGTGATTATGAAACCATTTTATCTTAACTTAATAAAATAAAATTTAGAAAATGGCATTAATAAAAAACTTTATGTTATAATTTTTAAATGTCTTCTTTCATTGAAATCCCCGTCCATATTTTCTCTATTTCGTGTCAAACCAAGCTATAGTTATGACTATATGATGTTCAAAATCAAAAAGTAATTGAATCTTTAAATTATAGCTGTCTTTAACTGGTCTATTATTAATAATCTGTAATTTACTTTGCTAATATTAGATAGAACCATTTAGTCCAACCTTTAATCAGTGACATTTTCCCAGATAAAATATAGTATATTATAACATAGATCATTTTAATTTACCTAAGAAACTGCAAGATGTTTGTCATTGTTAAAGCAAGACTGTTTAACTGTTCACTGCTAACCCAAGACTAAAACATCTGACGGAGCCAACACTGATAAACCAGTCTTGCCAACTATTTTCTGATGGGCGTATCGGTCTAAATGGTATTTTATATGTGTTTGTTTTTGATTTTTCTTTTGTTTCGGAGCGATCATACACTTTTAAACCATTTTCCTACTCTATTATTACATTTTCTCCTAATTGAAATCGCGATTATCTTAATTTGATTAAAACTGATATCACTTCATCATGTATCACTAATCAAATTATCTTAAATATATTTTATTCTATTGAAGAGAGGCTATCCGTTACAACAAATCACGGCCACACTGGCTAGATTCCTTTATTATGTATAATTAATTTATTCTAAAGGGATAACAGTCCCAGGATAGTAAAATTATTTTTCAGTTCATTTCAACAAATTAAATCAATTTTGGCTAATATATATGTTCGAGGAACGAACATCAAACGAATAGACATACAGATTGGCCAACTCTGACAGAAAAAGAGTACATCCTTTTTTCTTTATAAGTTTTCCCACTAAATCCATGGAGTAGAAAAAGAGGCATCCCGCGGGTGCGGGAGAAGAAAGGAAGATGGGAGCGGCCTGCAGAGAGTCAAAAAACACCAGTTAGAACTTCAACTTTAAGGAAAACCTCAGTGAGTGAAACCATGCTCCGTCACAGACATTTCTTTCTTTAGTTTTTCTTTTCTGAACTCACTCTGAAAGCCCGAATGAATTTATTTCCTTATGTATAATTAATCAACAGAATAAATCAGTTTATTTTATTTTCTTATTTAGAGCATTTTATACAGTCCACTCATTTTAATCTTAATCCATAGTAAAATAATTCAGTACACAAATTATTCTATTGCAGACCATTAAAAGATGATGCAATATTTATAGAAAAAGAAAATGTTCCTCAACAGCCCTAGATTAACCTTAAATTATATAGACAAAGACAAGGGTTGAAATACATCCTTAGTGTTCATATAAATCATTATATAACGAAAAAATGAAATTATTTAACCAATAAATGAAATTATATAGCCAAAATTCATATAACAAAATAAACTATAAAATGTTGGATATTGTAACCTATACCTGGCTTAATTATTCACTTGCTCTCTTGAATATATTATTCACTTACTCTCTTATTAATTTCCAACTTTAAATGGCTTCATCATGACAAAATTATTTATAGGTATTGGGTTTTGATTCTTTTGATTGGTATTAATCATTAATTGCATCAAGTTTATCATAAATAGATAAAAGAATATTATGATAATTCATGATATTCTTAAACTGATATATTATAGCATATATTGTAAAACTGATTCAATGACTTTTTGCTTACATCATTCTGTCCCAGTGAATAACATGCAATTATTGTTTAATGCTTAATATGCCTATAGTAGGTAATAAGCAATAAATTAATACAGCTTAGTAAGATATTTACCTTAAGGTAATGTCTAAAATTATATAAAGGCTTCATTTTTGCAAAGTTAAAGCTCTAAACTCATTACATATTTTGATGAAGACTGTTTGCAGTCTCCAGTTAAAAGATTTTATCATTGTTTACACATTTCCAAACCTTAATTTTCATTGTTTTTAAACTGATAATATACAAAGAAAGCAGTTATAAACTACCAAACATGAATAGGGAAGTCAAATAAACAAATTACCTTTTTAAAAATCATTTTATTTTTATATTTTATACACAAACAAACCTAGAATGAGCAGAAAACATTCGTGAATGGGTTTATTACATTGCTGTACGATCTATTATCGTAATTTTATCGAAAAATACATTAAATCATAATAAACTCTTCTACACTGCTTCACTGGAACATTAGCTAGTGTGAACCGTGGGAAGGTTTCCAGATAGGTATGAAGCCTCCGGCATTGAATTTCGATAAAGTTGCACCAGATACTTAATATAGGCGAGCGCAAGCGACGGTGCTGCAGCTCAGAGGAACTAGAAGGAACTAGAGAAACGGGGATAGAAGCCGTGCGATTACCTGGGATTCATAGGGTTTTTTGCCGTTTTTAATTTATTTTTCCATAATTAAAACCCGAATGAGCAAAAAATTATTGGAAAAATGTCTAATAGGTATTGCTCGGTCCCTCAGTGTTCTTCAAAAAAATCTAAAGATGTGTCATTCCATTTGTTTCCAAAAAATAAAAAGCTTCTTAAAGAGTGGATTGTAAAATTAAGAATAGATAAGCCTGTTTCGAAACATATGACGATATGTAGTCTTCATTTTAAAGAAAGTGACTATGTTTATCCAGGTAAATATTAGTATTTGACATTTTATTATTCCAAAATGTTGGTTTTATGCAAATAACATTGGGACCATGGTGTCATAAATGTTTTTCTTTTTTAATTTTCCCCATTTTTGTCTTACATTCGTTGAGCTTAATTGTTCCAAGTTTTCAAAGCGAAGCCTGAAAGTTTTGACAAATAAATAAATAATATGACAAAGAATCTAAGCTGTCATAACAATGATTGTATGAATAGGTAATTAATGTTATTACTAACCGAAAAACGTAGAGTAAAGTTACAATTATGTGTTTGCATTTACCAGAACTACCAGCTTTATACGTAAAATGACAAGTAAATTGCTTATTATTATTAATAAATTTGATTTCCACTTTTATTTGATGGGGCAGTCCTTTAAAATTGCTAGTTTGAAGGCACAAGGCTTGTAAAAGAACTGTTTTTTTACTTCTAGATATTATTCCACATGTTATTATGTGGTTTGCATCAAGAATAGCCTGCCCTTCAATTAATGGTCTCTTAAAATTACCAACTATCTCTATTACATCAACTAAGTCTATCCCCGTTCTTTCCGACATTTTGAAAATGCTACTAGCGCACCCTATAGTCGATTGCGCCCGCCTATAGGTGACAGTATTTGCAAATTACTCTTAATTGATAATAATTCATTAATCATTTCCTTATTCATTTTCTAAGGATATATACGACATATTTAATTTAAAAAAAAAAAAACTTAGCCTTTTGATGCATTCGTCTAGTAAATACCGATATTTTTTCTATCCCTTTTAAAATTCTTATTCAATTTATTACCTTATATATGTTTCATTTCACACCTCCAGGTAGTATCTCATTTAACAACGATCTTACTTCTGCTAGCTTTATTATTTGTCATGGAGCTCATACATTCATTCATTTCTATATATATATTTTTTTTTCTTCTTTATTTTGGAACTCATCTCGCTGTGGTTATTCAAATCGACTCAATGCTTGGCAATCCTGTCTGACTTTTCCCTCCCGTTTCCCTGCGGGTCAGCTGTCCAGATATCAGCATATAATATCATTACATTATGCCTCCTAAACAACCTAATTATGCCGCTAAGGCAGCTTCGCTTGAGCGCCAGCTAAATGCATTACAGCGTGACATTCTTTTTATTTCCCAAATGGACACTGAGAACTTAGAGGGTGACGAGGTCCTCCGCTTTCAGGCTAAAGCTGCATACGCTAAACAGTGTTGGACTCAATACCAATCCAAGTGGGAAGAAAGAGGTGAATTACAACAACACTTGGGTGAAGCACAGCCATTCCCCACAGATGAATGGTCTTCATTACGGGACAATCTCCGTGACGAGATAATTGAGGCCGATATTATCCTACTGCACTCCCAGTCGTTCAACCAATCATTCAACACAACCATGGGATACCCCAACAAACCGTCGCTTCCCAAGCTCCAGTTCCCTACCTTCAGCGGAGACCTTCGTCAATTCGCACATTTTAGAGATACTTTTACCTCCATGGTGCAGAATCAATTGGGCCTTTCAGACATAGAGAAATTTCATTACTTATTATCTTCCTTAAAGGGTGAGGCAGCCTCCTTGATAGCGGGTTTTCCAGTTGATGGACACTCATACCAACAGGCACGGAAGAAGGTACTAACCACCTATGACAACCCTAGAGTTCTGGCCAGCATGCTCATCAACCGCATCCTGGATTTCGACATAGGCAGGTACAAAAACGAACAGCAGCGCTACGAGGACTTTCTCAGCAACGTAGCGGACAGCGTAGAGGGCTTTACCTCGCTTAGGTTGTCTGATCCAGGGAGCTTCGTATTATCGTCTTTGGCCCTTAGAGCGTTGGATCAGGATAACAGAAAGGAATTTGAGCTCTCGCTTAAATCAGCAAAGGATTTTCCAAAAACCCGAAGACATTTTCGAATTTTTACGTCAAGGAGAACTGCACTCAAGATGGCAGAAGACTTGAGAACTCCTCATCAGAGCAGCGTGAGCGTCAGAAGTAGCCATACGTCACCATACGTCAAGGTGGAAGATATCCAGACAGAGAATCCCGTCGCTACAACTCAACGGTGCTTCACTCTGCTATCGCGCACGGTTCCGAGTTGTCTACCCTTTCGAACCCAAGGTCGCACAATTCCATAAAAGGCGAAGCTAAGAGAACAGGTGAGGCTACAGTTCGCCTCGTTAAATGTCCTATGTGCGAAAAGAGTCATAACCTCCATAGATGTTTCGATTTTCAAGCTCTTACTGCTAAGGAGAGAGCGACATTAGCTCGTTCGTGGCAGATATGCCAGAATTGTCTAAAACCAGGGCATAAGGTGCGACATTGCAAATCCAAATATCGCTGCAAGTTCTGCAAAGGTGCTCACTATTCCCTGATACATGACAACCTTAAGGAGGATAACCGGGACACTCAAGTCATAACCAGCGGTCAACCGGAAACTTTCATTGGGTTTGGTGCAGCCACCGAGAACAGGCCAACAACCAGTCAGGTTCTTCTGGGCACAGTTGCGATACTGGTTAAGAGCCGGCGAGGTGATCATCATTATGCGAGGGCGGTGCTGGACTCTGGTAGCCAACACACGTTTATCACCCATTCCTTAGCAGATAGAATTGGTGCCTCCATTTCCCCATATGATGCTAACATTAAAGGGCCTGGGTGAATCCACAATCTCTAAAGCGCGGCTTAAAGGGATCTCCTCTTGCTTTGTACGTGGTGCCCAGTCAGTAGCAGAGTATCCTGTAAACGCGGTCGTTGTAGAGAAGATCACTTCCGCCTTACCGAGCAGAAATCTGTCGTTGCAAAATTTCTGCAATATGAGCTCGCCGACTACCAGTTCGCCCATTCGGGTCCGATAGATGTTCTTCTAGGAGCCGACATCTTTCCATAAGTCATCACCGGTGTTCCCAGGCATTCCGATTTCGAGTATCTCTATCTCCTCCCTAACTCTTTTGGTTTGGTCGTGTCAGGGAGGCTTAGCCAACATCCAACACCGGCATCAACCCACTCATTCTTCATGGAAGCTCAAGCCGAAGTCGAATCCCAGCTGAAGAGGTTCTGGGACATAAAGGAACATGTTCCGGCAGACAGAAAAGATCCTAGTGAAGTTTACTACGAGGAGCACTTCGTTCTTACCCATACTAGGACACCTGAAGGAAGATATGGTGTCAGACTGCCTTTTAAACCGAAGCTTACACCTTTAGGATGCAATAGGGGCACCGTATCTAGCCGTCTCCAAACCCTAGAGGGTAAATTAAAAAAGGATGCGTTGCTCTCACAACATTATACAGATTTCATGAGAGAGTAAGCCAACCTGGGACATACGGTTCCATCTCAGAACTTGGTTGATTATTTGATTCCCCACCACGGAATATGGCTGGAGAGCCCCAGCTGGCTACGCTCTTCTGTGCACCAACTCCGCACCTTTGAAGCTAACAGGGTTGCCCAAATTGTGAACATCCTTCCTAATTCTCTATGGCATTATGTAAAATCGGAGGATAATCCAGCAGACTTGGCTTCCCGAGGGTGTTTTCCGGAGGACCTCATCAAGGATGACCTATGGTGGAGCGGACCGCCTTAATTAAGGGCTCCTGCGATTGACCTAAAACGCCTCGCCGCAGAAGCCAACACTACGGCGGTAATGAGCAGCTTCGTGCCTCCCGCACCTAAGAAAGGAGCATCGGAGCACGAGTGGTTATCCCGATTCTCCTCATACGACTCTCTAGTAAGAAACGTAGCTCGTATCCTAAGATTCATCCAAAGAAAACCCAATTTTCGGATTCATAATGGTCCTATTATTACCGCCGAGGACGCGGTACACGCATTATCATAATGGTTCAACGGGCGTATCTTCTAATAGAGTTGTTTCTGGATGACGCTGTCGTTCCCAGGGAGTACTCAGGGTTAGATCCTTTCAAAGATGAAGAGGGAATCATCCGGGTGGGCGGCCGTTTACACTACGCTCCTCTTAACTTCTGTTCAAAGCATCCCGTTCTTATTCCTACAAGGTCGGAAATCACGCGGTTGATCATAAACCGCATCTTCGATCAACGCTTCCACGCCGGACCCATGCTCACTTTGGTTCTCCTGCGATCCAAATTCAAATTTGGATACCAAAAGGTTATCAGGAGCTTGATATCACGCTGCGTATCCTGCAGGATTAGAACGGCAAGGCCCTCACACTGCTACCACGTTTTTCCTTCGAACGGGGTGAGCAATCTATTACCCAGATAATAGCCCAATCACGACGCCAGGGTTCTACTGAATAAATAAAAAAATTTAAATATGAAAAGAAATCCAAAATAAAAACAAAACTGACGCCACACTATTTGTTTATGGAAAATAGTGAAATCCACGAAATAAAAAAAAATAAATGGAATAAAAATATACAAACAATTAAATATATACAGCAGGAGGAAAAGAATGAAAATATTGATAGAATTAAATTTAAAAAAAAATAATTTAGTGCAATCAAACCAAAGAATCAAAGAAATCCAAGTGTACTATTGAGTGAACTAATTGATGAAAAGAAAATTAATCCATAATTAAAAAGAAAATTAATGATAAAATTAAATTAATCTGGTTAAGGTTTATTGATATATTTATTATTATTGTAATAATTATTATTAATATGGATATTAAAATCAATTTAATTAATATAAACGTTAGGCAACAACACAAAATAAAAAAAATTATAATTTCTCAAAAAAATAAAAGTTACATCGATCTCTGGATTCGAACCACTAAGTTTTACAACGTGAGTCTAGTGCGCTATGCACTAGGCTAGTAAACTTATTACTTGAAATCGTTGTAACAGATCAACTTACCTATTGTCAGTATAGTTCTATTGTCAGAGTAACTAGGTTTACAGCTGAAGTTCTTTTACATTATTTATTTAAAGCCTTTTAAAATATTTTTATTCATTAATATTGAAAAAAAATAAAATAAAGAGATACAAACTAAATCAAACAACCAAACTACAAACTAAACCAAATAAAATTAACACCTTAATTTTAGAAAACTAACATACATAAAAAAAATTAAAGTCTTTGACTCAGGCATACA
Source organism: Aelia acuminata (assembly GCA_911387785.2). NCBI lineage: Eukaryota > Metazoa > Arthropoda > Insecta > Hemiptera > Pentatomidae > Aelia > Aelia acuminata. Next base: position 86,695,103 of record OU426980.1, on the reverse strand, counting down.
AAAAAACAAAAAAAAAAACAACAGAAATGTCCTCTCCTCCTTTTACTGATCAATTCAATTAGGAACTAATAAAAAAAGAGTCTGTACTTCCCAATTCTTGCAGGACTTCCAAGCCTCTCTCTCCTCTCCGCCGTCTCCTTCTTTTCCTCAAATCTCCAGATGGACTCACGTTCCCAGCTCCTTCCCGTAATCCACCCTCTTCACTCGCGTTTTGGGTGAATCAGAAGCGAAGGTCCATTCAAATTATCCGGTAACACCGTAGGAAATTTTGTTGAACCAAAACACACCATGTGCTCACGACCTGGCTAACTTCACTTGTCTTTTTTTTTTGCCGGCCACCACTCGGTCGCACACTATAACTCTCGTTTCGATTGTCGATTTTTCAAATCAATTATTTTTATTTCAAATAAATAATAAATATTATCTGTCATTAATTATTTATCTCTAATACAGGAGAATAAGTATTTCTATAAATTATATTAAATCTACAACATTATTTTATTTAGACAGCAGCTGCTCTGACTTATAAAAAAGAAATAATTTTTGTTTTGGTTTTGTTGCCATGACGAAATTTTAAATTAAAATTAAATGCCTTAACGAAAATATAACCGTAACAACCCCCCCCTTTCCTAAAAAAAAAAAATAAAAATTAGTCCCTGATTTTTCCTTTACCTTTACCACTTCTAAACTATTTACATCATGTTCTCTTCGTTTTCGAGCTCTTGTGGGTGAGGTTTGAGATCCTTTACGTGCCACTTTCCTACGTCTCTTCCGTCCATGTCTCTTAGTTGGTACAGCAGGTTGCCGATTCTCTTCGTCACCACACATTTGACGAATGCTGGTGCCAACTTACGGTTGAGGTACGACGCTGCATCGGAGAGCTGATGATTCCTCCTCCACACTGTTTCACCCACGTGAAATTCTTGTGGTCTTCTCCTAAAGTTGTATGTTGCGCTGCTACTCTCGTAAGTTCGCGCTAATTTGTCCTCTACTTCTTTGTACAAAAGCGGCATGTTCTTCAACCTTTCCACACATCCTTTACTATGATCGACATTATCGTCCTCCTGATCTTCGTCGAAGTTCAGGTGTTCTTTACCCGTGCGGGCAAGCTCTTCATCATATGAAGTATCAGGTAACTTCATGAACAGCGGTCTTGTTAGCAAAAGCTAGCTTAATTAAATCTTTATCCTAACGTCTCTGGTTGTCCTTCACATAAGAAGAAATTAGGGTCTTTATTACACGGTTAGGTCGCTCCATGGGATTAGCCTGCGGATGGTAATTCGGCGTTTATGAAATATCAATGTCGTATTCAGCTGCTTTTGCTTGGAATAAGCGACTTTTAAACTGCGGTCCGTTGTCACAAATCACCACTTGGGGTGCACCAAACATAAGCACCACTTCCTTCTCCAGTATATTACTAACGATCTTTGCGATCGCTGTTCTAACAGGTATAAAAATGCTGTATTTCGAAAAATAGTCCGAAAAAGCAACTATAAAGCGGTTTTGATTGCTTGATATCGGCCGATACAAGTTGCCATGGTCGCGTGACTATTCTTTGATGACCCATGAAGCCAGCTGGTGCTCGTTGTAAAGGTTTATGTGCTAAACAGGTTTCACAACGACCTACATATCGGGCAGTGTCCGAAGCCATTCCAGGCCAATAGTAATGTTCCCTCAGCCGTTGAAGCGTTTTAAATCCTCCCAGATGTCCAGATAGAGGGTGGTCATGGTAATCAAATAATATATCCTTCCTTTTCCTTTTTGGCACCACAACTTTCCAAGGAAGGCCTAGAATCTTCCGTTTGTCCACAATTTGCTTAAATAGCCTAACATCTTCTACTCTCCAACCAGGATATTTGCCAGGTTCTTTCTTTATTCTCTCCAACATCTTCATATACCATGGGTCAAGATCATCAAAACTCAAATCTATCGTAGCCACTACGTCTTCATGAACACGCGAGAGGGCGTCAGCAGCGGCATTTAATTTCCCAGGTCGGTGCTCTATTGAGAACTGGTACTGTTGAAGTTTTATCGCCCAGCGCGATAATCTACCTTGCGGGTCCTTAAGGTTGTGTAACCACTTCAGTGCTTGATGATCAGTGATTACCGTAAAAGGCATTCCTTCCAGATAAGGGCGGAATCGTTCGACGGCCCACAACACTGCTAGACATTCGTGTTCCGTCGTACTGTACTTTCCTTCGGCTGCTGTGAAGCTTCTTCTCGCATAGGCGATAACTTTGTCACCTTCTTCATATTTTTGGAACATAATTGCCCCAAGTCCCGTAGTCGATGCATCAGTTTGTAAATAAAAGTGCCTTTCGAAATCTGGGCACGACAATATGGGTGCACTGATTAATCTCTCCTTAAGATACTGCATTGCTCGCTCCTGTTCTTCACCCCATTTAAATTTGCAGCCCTTCTTCAGTAATGAGGTGAGCGGAGAAATAATTTGTGGTGATCCACACATATAATTATTAGGTCATGTATTATATAAATATTATGTATATTAATTGTTATTATATTACATTATATGAGGGCTGTTATATAAATATTGTGTATATGAATATTAATGAGAATGATTATATATTATTTTAATTAGGTGCCCAAATAGATAATTGAATATATTTAAGTTTGTATAAATATGCTAAGTAATAACATAGGGCCAAACTTACTACCCTGAACCCTCCTTATCGCCAAAGCTCTGAGAAGGCCCCACTCACAAGTTTTTAAGTTGGAATTTGCAGCCGTATAGACGTATTTTGCCCTACCCCGGCCACCAAAAACCTATCTCCTTTGCCAAGGCTTGTATTTTAATATTAATTAGATATATTTGTCTATATGTATATATGTATATTTCATCAATTATAATATTCTTCCACTGCGTAATTCTGTTTGTTTTTGCATGTCCTAATTATTTAAATGATTAAGATCCACGGACCTAAACGGACCTCATTACTATCCCATATTAAATAGAAAAAAAGGACCTCAAATAGTCTCAAATTTGCATATATATAAGCCAAATTTTCGCCCCTTCGGGCATCATCAGGGCTGTAAAATTATGTATAAAGGTATAATTATAATTATTCTAAAATTGTTTCACTAAGTATTAATAAAATAAATTTTGGGGGACTCACCATCAGATTAAATATATATATAAAATATTTCACATATAAATGAAAAGTTAAAAATTCTTCTAACAATTATATATAAAAACCACTGTCTTGAACAATCTGTGTAAGAACACTTCATCAACTGGGGCTACGTTAGTCTAACATTTAGTATCAGTAATACCAACATTACATAAATTAAGTAAAAAGGTTACATGAATTTTACCAACCATAACAAAGAAATAAAATTTTTTTTTTACAACAATATCAGAACAATAAAACTATAAAATTAGATATATAAATAAATAAATATTCAAAATATAAATATAAGTAAAAGGTTATATTACATAAAAACCATTAAATGTTACAAATTTTTTTAAACAAAATATTAAAAACAGTTTTGTCCAAAAATAAAACATATAAATATATAAACAGAATATCCATTTTAAAAAATATATATAGAGATTCACGATGATTCAGAATCAGGTTCCTCACATCATTTATTTAAAATTCCAATATTTTAATTAATCTAATCTTAGTTCGTGGCTGACCACCATTTTAAATTATTTATTTTTTTTTTTTAAATAATTTATTTTTTGAAGAGAAAAGATTTGACTTATGTCAATAAATATCATAAATTGGACAAAATTATTCCACCTCCCGCTACTACTCACAAAACTTGTGAGATAGGGGGAGTAGGTATCAGTGAAGAGGAAGGATTTGCTCTGCCTTTAGCCGAGCTCTGTGGTGTAGCGGTTAGCATCCTCGCATGTAACGCAGGAGACCCGGGTTCGACTCCCGGCGGAGCCAAATCTTTTCTCTTCAAAAAATAAATTATTTTAAAATTCCAATAGTTTCAGAGAAAAAATTATTTAAATCTCCAGCATCAGTTTTAAAGTTTACTACCCTATCTAAATTCTCTGAGATGTAGAGAGCCTCCAAACCTCTTAACCTGCGCTCCGAAACATCGCGATGTAAAATGATAGTATTGTCAAAATCAAAAGCATGCTTATTTTCAAAACAATGCTTTGAAAGGGCAGCTTTTGGTTCCTTCTGCCTTTTTTCCTTATATTTTTCATCCAAACATGTGTTTTTATGTTGATATATTCTGTTTCTAAGATTTTGTCTCGTCATACCAATATAACTCAAAGGACAATGTATGCAATCAATTTTGTAAATAAGGTTTGAACACATATTATTTTCAATTTTGTCCTTTAGTGGTGTCAAAATTTGTTCAATTTTATCGGTGATTCTAAATGAAACTTTGATCTCATTAATATTAAATTTAATAAAAATAGCATTTATTGCCTCAGAAAGACCTTTTATGTATGTAAGTGGCATATATTTGTGCAATTTAATTGTTTGGTAATTATGAATAATATTATTTACTGTTTTAGATTTATGGAGGGTTTTTGCCAGGTGGAAACAATTAAATTATTGGGATATAGATTTGATCTGAGTATCTTGAAAATTTCTTTTTTAACATCATTCAAAAATTCATCATCAGTTAATATTATTGCTTTATTTATTAGGTTATTGATAACATTCAATTTTTGATTTTTAGGATGATATGACATATAATTTAGGACCCTATTGCTGCATTCTTCCTTTTTTGTCCATTTAAAATTTAATTGGCCATTATGATTAATAATTAATAAATCCAAAAATCGTAGACAATTAATTATTCTTTTCAGTTTCAAAAGTAAATTGTAAATTCTTATGAAAATTATTAAATATTTCAAAAATTTTATTTATTTGTTTTTTATCCACAATCATCAAAATATCGTCTACATATTTAATTAATAACTTTGGTTTTAAATTTTAATTTGTAGCATACCCATTTAAGAAGTTTATTCATGACGATACCACTCATACTTACACTAAGAATACCCCCCATCGGTAATCCAGTCAACTGACGGAAAAGTTTATTTTCATATTTAAAAAAACCATTATTACACACCAACTTTAATCCTTCCAAATAAGTATTTAGACTATTTTTGGTGGTATGGTTTTTTATAGTGTCCCATTCTTCACTGATAATATCGTAAGCTAATTGCAGGGGGACATTAGTAAATAAAGATTTAACATCAAAACTAACTAACATTGCATTATTTTGTAGGTTTATTTTTTTAAGTTTTTCTTTTACTATAAAGGAATTTTTAACATCATATTCGTTTATACTATTTAAATAGTCAAGAGATTGTTTATAAAATCTTGCTAACTTTTCTGTGGGTCCTTTTATATTATTGACAATAGGTCTTAAGGGCTTATCAGGTTTGTGCAATTTAATTAAACCGTATATTCTGGGGTAATTAACGGTATGAGTGGTTAACATCATTTTTTCGGAGTCTTTGATCATTTTATTTTTATGAAGCTTTTCAACAAATTTGTTACATTTATTAGTCAGTTCTTTTAAAGGGTCTTTTTTAGGGTCAATTCTCAGTTCACGGTATGTGGTATTGTCGTCGAGTAACAAATACATTTTTTGTCTGTATGCCTCTTTTGTCATAATTACCAAACGTTTAGTTTTATCGGATTTTACAATATAAATATCAGGGTTAGATTTTTTGAATTTTTTAAGGTCTAAAAAATCTTTTTTCAAGATCTGAGTAAAAGGGTCTTTAATATAATATTTTTTTGTTAGAAAATTATTTATTTTTCGAGAGATATTATATCTCACTGCATTTTTATGATTTTCTGGAGTATATATGGATTGCAGAATATTTTCTGTTTCAGCGATAATATTATATATATCTTTTTTAATATTAATTGGAAAAATGTTTGTGTTCTCACCCAGAATCAGTAAATTAATAACATTCCTAGGAATGTATACATTTGTAAGATTTTCTACATAATTTTCCTTATATAAGTCAGAATATTTGTTAATAATAGACAGTTTACTAGATTTATTACTATTACAAGAAGGGAAGCTGCAAGACGCAAATTTCGGCGAACCCGTTTGGCAGCGGATTATGCGTCTTTTAAAAAACATAGAAATCTGACCCAATCCGAAATCCGACGATCTAAATCCCTTCACTTCCACAACGCTCTTACCAATGCCCACGATCCTAAAAGCAAATGGAAAATACTCCGACAATTATCCCTACCAGGTTCCAATAACCCTAGCTCCTTTCAGCTCTCTCCAGATGATCTCAATAACCATTTCTCATCCTTCTCTTCTAATTCATCCCAACCTGCTGATATTAATCAGCATCATTTTAATCCGGAAAATTTCTTTTTTGCTCACATAACCTACGAAGACCTACGTACTGCTATCCTAAAATCCCACACCAACGACTATGGTCCCGATGATATCCCAGTAAAGCTAATAAGATCCTGTCTCCCAGCACTTATTCCTGTTCTTTACCACATCTACAACTTCTCTTTACAAAACTCCATATTCCCTTCTTCCTGGAAAACCGCTCTAGTCCGACCGTTAAACAAAACGGCAAACCCTTCCTCAATGAATGATTTCCGTCCAATCTCTCTCCTTTCAAACCTCTCAAAACCGTTAGAACGCCTCGTTCAAAACCAACTATCAAATTTCCTAGAAGAACGTTCCCTCATTAACCCTTTCCAATCAGGCTTCCGATCTGGGTACTCTACTCAATCCGCCCTCCTAAAAATTACCCATGACCTCCAAACGTCCATCGAACACCGAAAATTAACCATCCTCATCCTTCTTGATTTCTCCAAAGCATTTGATACCGTTGACCACAATATCCTTCTCACCAAATTACAAAAGCTCCACTTATCAAGCAGCGCCTTAAATTGGTTCAAATCCTTTCTTTCAGACCGGTCACAGTTTGTAGTCGTTCCAGGCCAACCTCCATCCAAGACACTTCCCCTCTCCTGTGGTGTTCCGCAGGGTTCCTCTCTATCCCCCACTCTGTTCGCCATTTATATCAACGACCTTCCTCTTCTGATCCATCACTCCCAATATCATATCTATGCAGACGATTTCCAGATATACCTATCCTTCCCCCCTTCCGAGCTATCCTCTGCAACAAAAAAGCTTCAGGATGATTTAAATCGAATCAGTCTCTGGGCAGAGGCTAACAAGTTGAAGCTGAATGCAGAAAAAACGAAAGCAATTTTAATAGGCTCCAATTACCTCCTTAAAACCGTCCCTAACATCCCTACCCTCCTCCTAAATAATAATCCCATTAAATTTTATCCAACTGTCAAAAACCTCGGAATGACCTTTGACCAAACCCTTTCCTGGAAAAACCACATCTCCAATATTTCCCGCCGTACCTTTTCTACCTTAAAGCAATTAAATCACCTCCGAAGCCTTTTTCCATTTGAAACACGTAGGCTCCTGGTCACCTCCCTGGTATTTCCCCACTTTGACTATTGTTGTGCGGTGTATGGGGGTATCTCTGGGGACCTCGAAGCAAAACTAAAACGTTTATTTAATTGTTTCGTACGATTTATCTTTGGGGTCCCAAGAGACGTCTCCGTTTCACCTTTTTACGAAAGATTAAAGTGGTTATACCCATCCTACCGCCGTAAATATTTCCTGGCCTCATTCCTTTTCCAAGTAATCCGATCCCGCCGTCCGTCATACATCACCGAACTTCTCCATTTCAAATCCTCTGTCCATTCCCGCAATACCCGTTCCAGGTCTTCAGATCTATACACTCCGGCCCACCGAACGTCAGCTTTTGAAAGATCTATCATTATCCGGTCCTCATCCCTATGGAACTCTATCCCCCCTTTTATTCGTCATTCCAACACACTCCCTACCTTTAAATCCCGCCTGTTCGATCACCTCCTTTCCTCCCAGTTTCCCGAACAACTGTAACCAGTTCAACTGTAAATTGGTATAGGCCTTTATTATTTATTTATCCTTAAAATATATGTTCCATTTAGTGTATGTGTAAATAAGTTATTTTTCATTTTAAGTCAATAAGGATTTACTTAGTTTTATTTTATTTATTTTTTTTTTCTTATCACAAGAAGATTTCCTTATTATTTATAATTTTTTTCTCAGCTTATTTTTTGTTTATTTTTATCATTTTAATTTGCTCCATTTTTTTTGTTTTTATTGTTTTCTTATATAGTACTCTAAGGCACTGAAGCCTATTATATGTATCTGTATAGTTTGTTCCTAAGGGACTAGTTCCCGGGACAATCAATAAAGTCTTTATTATTATTATTATTATTATTATTATTAACCCTTAAGTCTATAGAGATATTATTGCTATCAATCACAGTTTTATTATTCTGGAAAACATTGTTGTGATGATATGGTTTATTTAATTTGAATTTTAGAATCTTACCAACTTTAAAATCAATATTATTTATAATTCTTTCTTTCATAATAATGAAATATTCGTTAAAAATTCTTTTGATATTATCACGGGCTTGGTAATGAGTTGAGATAAAATTATTTAGTTCATTCTCATATAATTTTTTGTTATGGTTAATAAGCCATTTTGATTGGCTTGGATTGGTTAATTAACCATTTGATTAATCTCTCCTTAAGGTACTGCATTGCTCGCTCCTGTTCTTCACCCCATTTAAATTTGCAGCCCTTCTTCAGTAATGAGGTGAGCGGAGAAATAATTTGTGGTGATCCACACATATAATTATTAGGTCATGTATTATATAAATATTATGTATATGGGTGATTCTCAAATTAATTGACCATTTAGTGTCCCCGGTCTTAACATTCGTTTTTGAGATATTTTTTCATATCCAAAAAATATTGTTGGATATTTATTTTATAGTTTGCTGTTATAGCAATATGATGGTAACATTTAAATGAATCTAGGCCTCTTAAAAAACAAAATATCTCAATGTGAATTTTGAAAATGTCACGAGTGTTACAGTCCCCAAGCTGGTTATGCTTAGTTCTCCACATCCAGAAATGAACCCCTGATGATTGATTAAATTTGAACAATGAGGTATTTCATTGTAATACGGTGGTGTTTCAAGGTGTGGGTGATATGTTTAGTTATCTGTAATTTTTTTTTTTAGATTAGATTGTTTATTTAAGTTTTTATAACATAAACATTAATATTTATATGAAGAAAATAAACATATTGCTTGTATATAATCCGTTAGCAGAGTTGCCAAGATAAAATATAAACATATCTATGTACTTATACATGCAAGAAAAAAAGACATTAATCTTAATAACTAACATAATTACAAAATTATATACGATACATAAATTAGTATGAATCTAAATTAATAATTGAATTCTTTAATTAATATCGCTCTGTAATGTAGAGTAGCCTCTACATATTTAACAAGCGAAACCCAATCCTGACCATTTAGGTAGCTACAAAGTTCACCTGGTGTTAATGTGGCTTTTTTAAAATATTTTATATTTTAACATACACTCACAGAGTTTTTAAGTTGGAATTTGCAGCCGTATAGACGTATTGTTCCCTACCCCGGCCACCAAAAACCTAACTCCTTTGCCAAGGCTTATATTTTAATAGTAATTAGATATATTTGTCTATATGTATATATCACCAATTATAATATTCTTCCACTGCGTAATTCTGTTTGTTTTTGCATGTCCTAATTATTTAAATGATTAAGATCCACGGACCTAAACGGACCTCATTACTATCCCATATTAAATTAATTAAACAAGGGACATCGCAAAATTGGTAGCAGAGCGTGGTGGAGAAATTTGCTCTGTCCCTGATTTAATTAAATTATAATATGGGTTGGAATTATCGATATGGTCCGTTAAGGTCCGTGGATCTTAGTTATCTAAATAATTGGGACATGCAAAAAATAGACAGTGGAAGTAATTATAATTGGTGATAATATATACATATATACATATAGACAAATATATCTAATTACTATACTCGT